>PVIH01007388.1:0-100882 GCA_004025045.1 Sigmodon hispidus
TTTTTTTTTTTTTTTTTTTTTTTTTTTTTTTTTTTTTTTTTTTTTTTTTTTTTTTTTTTTTTTTTTTTTTTTTTTTTTTTTTTTTTTTTTTTTTTTTTTTTTTTTTTTTTTTTTTTTTTTTTTTTTTTTTTTTTTTTTTTTTAGATTTATTTATTTATTATGCATACAGTTTTTACAGAAGAGGGCACCAGACCTCATCATAGATGGTTGTGAGCCACCATGTGGTTTTGCTGGGAATTGAACTCAGGTCCTCTGGAAGAACAGTCAGTGCTCTTAACCTCTGAGCCATCTCTCCAGCCCCACCTTCTTCTTTCAGTGGAAGTTCATAGGCTTCTGGTTCACTGGCTTGTTTGCTTTTCCTCTTTGCTTCTGGCAAAGTCTGGGAGAGTCTCTGTCCTACAGGCTCATCACCTTGGATAGCTGTCAAATCATGCATGCTGAAACTTCACAAACATTCCGTTATTACTCCTTGGCTCTTCACTGCTGCTGTGACAGCATTTGCAGCTGCTAAATTCAAACCTTGCTGTCCGAAGTTCACTATTGTCTCATAGCCTTTTTTTCTTTACTTTGACAATATAGTCATCAATTTTCCTTTCCTTTGAAGACAGAAGAGGATGAAGGAACTTTCTATATATTAAACTCGCCCCTCTGGTATAGGGCAAGAGCAGCCAAATGACAAAGGCAATCTTCAGCTTATAGTACAGGGTAAACCATGCAAGTGTCTGATAGGCCACTGTTTCAGTCACAGTATAGAGGGCAAAGACGATCCAGTACATCGTCCAGCAGACGTATTCCTTGACACTTTTCGTCTTCACAGCTTTGTAAGAATAGTATGCCAGATAGAGCATTCCAAACACCAGCACCATGGCTCTCGAGATCATCCAGGATACCATCTTGCTGACCGCTGGGCCACTGACCACAGACTGCGTGCTCCCTGCTCGCTCTCCCCGGGGCACGATGGCACCCTCAGGAGCCAACTCAGCCGGTCTCAAGTGTTGGTTTTAATAAGAACCTGGCTGAGCATCCTGAAAGGCTCTTCAGAGAGTATTCCAACATGATAACTCTCTAACGGATCTTTTCATGTCTGAATTTTGATATTAAAAAACAAAAAGCAAGATGTAACATTTTCTTGGAAAACAAATTTTCCTCTTAACTTACTTTCCATAGTGTTCTTTGGTCTTTCTTTCTTGACAGACCATAAATACTGTATCTGAAGTTATTCGAGGCTGCCAAGTCAACCAAGACTACTTTGCTTCTGTGAATGCACCTTCAAATCCCCCAAGGTAAGAATCAGGAGATGCCAGGTCCCTGTGAGGAAGGTGAGCACTTAGATTCAAGTGTTAGTGGAACTCAGAGGCTCATCTTCCTCTTGTTCAAGGTCAGTGTGTGTTGTGTTTGGTCCAGTGGGTAAGGACAAGGTAACTAAGCCATGTGCCTCTGGATCTTAATACTTGGTCCCACAGCCAGCCTTTCAGTGACACACAGATCACACTTAGCCACAGTTCCCCTCTTTGTGAAGTGAAGATGAATAGACTTGTTGCTAGAGTCACAGTTATGGTACTTAAGGCAACAAGATGACTGGTTGTTTGTTTATGTATCTGGGTTATGGTGCTTCATTATATTCTTTTCTTTGCACTCCAACAGACCAGCCATTGTTGTACTTCTCATGTCCATGGTGAACGAAAGGCAGCCATTTGTGTTACGCTGCGCTGTTCTCTACTGCTTCCAGTGCTTTCTGTATAAAAACCAGAAAGGACAAGGAGAAATTGTGGCAACACTTCTACCTTCCACTATCGATGGCAAGTTACTTAGTTCCAACTAATATTCAGACAGTTAAAAAGCTTTTTTCAAGCCTGTATTTGAATCTTTGCTTACGATTTAGCCTCAACCACTTTGTAACTGGGACGAAAGCCTTGGATTGGAGGAGGGCTGAGTTAGCTGGCACCCGAGTCTGCATTGCAGAATTTCTACTTCTCTCTCATTATTAAGGTGTGAGGGATGGTTGTGCTTATCTGTATGTGAGGATGATGTCACTAGAAACATTGTGACATTTACTCATATGCAGGTACACAAGTAGAACTATGACTCCACATCTTAGTGTATAACACCAGAGAATTAGCACTGTGAAGATAAATTGTACACTAAGCCACACTCTACCTTTTAGTCTGTTCTGTGATAGAGCACGGCTATTATTTATGGATTCTCCAATATTCAGTTTACTTGAGATGTGTTTAAGTGGCTATTTTCATAACTTTAAGTAATTTGACACAAGTAATTGGGGAGTTTATTTTAATTACATAAATATGGAAGGTTGACAAAAATTTAAGTATCTAATTATATTTTACCAAAATTATTTTTATAAAGAATATTGTCATAAAGATGTATTTTTGTAGATGAAAATAAGATGCTGGAAGTAGTGAGATGTGCCGATTGTTTTAGAAATGCTGTTTTCCATGAAGATAGTTTTCTGTGTTGTTCTCGTCAGCCTGCCTATGGCGTTCTGATGATTGTTTGTGCAGCTGCCTTTTTAAGAGATGCCTCTCTGTCCCTTTGTGTTTGAGTCTTAGTACATAGTAGTGCTTATACTGGTCCTGTCTAGAAAATAGTTTTTTCAAGCCATGTGAGTTTGAGATTATTCACATGGCCAGTGTCTAATATTTCTGTCTGTTTGCAGCAACAGGTAATTCTGTCTCAGCTGGTCAGCTGCTCTGTGGAGGTCTATTTTCTACAGATTCTCTTTCAAACTGGTGTGCTGCTGTGGCCCTTGCTCACGCGCTGCAAGGGAACGCTACCCAGAAGGAGCAGCTGCTCAGGGTTCAGCTGGCCACGAGCATCGGCAACCCTCCAGTGTCCCTGCTGCAGCAGTGCACCAACATCCTTTCCCAGGTAGGGACGGAGGAGCTCCTGAGAGATGAGCTCAGGGTTGTCATGGGGCAGGGCCTCAGAGATGTGGGCAGAGAAGAAAAGAAGGCACTCACTGAAACTAGAAGGGTTTGTGGAGAGGAAACAGTAACTCTTATTGAGACTAGTTCTGCCAAATAGCTATAAGGACTTTATTATGACAAAAACTAAGTTTTGGCACAGGTATATTTTAAGTTTTACTTTCTTCTTAAATTACCTGGAGTTCTTCCTTGTCATTTTTCTCTTCTCAGTTAAGTGAATTCAGATCAGTTGAGGAAAGTAAAATAAATGCAATTTGTAGTTATGTACCTCCTTCTTTTCTCCTGAAGCAGTGGGTCACCCTTCATCAAAAAAAAAAAAAAAAAAAAAAACCAGTAGCAGTCCATTACATACACAGTATGTACTGTGGCTGTGAGTTCTCACATGCCTAGCAAGATACAGATGACCCTAACTAAAAATGTGTGTGTGTTTCTTGAGTTAGTTCATGAGAGCAAGTGAAGCATAGTTGGCAGGGTGCTTGGCCGTGGCTCTCATCACATGATTGCCCACATGCACTTAGCCTCGTTTCTGAACAGTTAAAGCCATGCTGGAGTCCTGCAGGAAACAAACTGTGGATAAGCCACTGTTCTGTCTTCTTGCTCTAGCAGTGGAACCCTGCCTGCGCCCCGGTGCTGTGCTGTGGCCTTCACTGTGCAATTTCACTATGCACTGCATTTTCTTTGTTTGAACTTTTTGTTGTTGGTGGTGGTTCTGGGCTTACTGAACACCTTCTACCATTGAGCTGTACCCCCAGTTCTCAGGCCTTAAAGCATTTTCACTAAAGAAATAATGTCATTATTCAGATAAGTTATAAGTGAAGTCTTTAAAAATAACTATAATGGATATAGAGTTAAATGCCATTTAAATTGGTTTCTTCCGTTACCTCTTAGTGATTTAAAAAAAAAAAAGCCTAAAATCGATTCTTTATTTACTTAATGGTTGCTGCTCTCCTGTTACTGTTGAAAGCAACTGTTTTCAAGCCAGTTGTGAAAACTCTCTGCCAAATTGCCACAGGCACACCTTAGCTCTGTAATTGTAATGACTGTAATGAAGACCTATGGTGGTGTGTAGCCCCTGTAAGTAATCACAGTGCTATGAAATTAGCCTTCTGTGCCATCTTTATATAGAAGATAGAGCTTTGCTGTCACCAAGTATCAGCGTAGATTGCAGAGACTAAACATACTTAAAGGATTTTTCTGGATTTAGGTTATTTAAAGAACTGTTTATGAATAATGTTTGCCATATAATTTGCAGGGTGATAAGATCGACAGACGGGTATGTATACTTGATAAGATGAGGCCTCTTCTTCTTGTCTTGGGTTTGCAGTTGGTTTTTAACAGCTTGTTTGGGGTTTTGTTCTACTCACACTTGCTGTGTTGGCCAGTCTGTCTGTCACAGGTGGCTCTCTAGCCTTCTCTGGTCACTCTCGGCCTGGTTACTAAGAACGGTGGGACAGCTAAACCTGTGTGCCTGGGCTTCCTCCAGGGACGCTCGCCCTGTGCTCACCTTCCTCAGTCTGCTGCTCTGGGCTGTTTCCTCTGAGTGGGTTTCTGTATTTTCCTTCAAAACAACTTGAAGTCAAGTTTAGGGATAAAAGTCTGTCATTTAATTAGTATGTGAAGAAGAAATGTGGGGCTTTTTACTACTACTTACATTATTTAAAATGTGCAGTAGTAAAATTTATATGCTTTTAAAAGAACTAGTATGGATTATTCTGGATATAATTTGTATGCTACAACAACCATATTGGTTTTACTGTGTTGGGGAAGAGTGTTATTTAAGTTCAGTTTGGTTTAGCATTTCTTTTGACAAAGTGTTTAACACAAAAGCAAAAGTCTATCTTAGCATCCTTGGTTAGTCATGCATTCAGCTGTAGAGTGTGAACAGCAGTTGATAGGTCCAGTTATACCTTTATGTGTGAGTATGATTTATCATGGAGTATATAACTCACACGTACATCTTTGACAACTTCTGCCAGCAGTTTTTCTTTCTTTGTTTTCTATATGGTCCTGGGGATCAAACTCGGGACTTTATATGTGCTAGGCAAGTGCTCTACCAGTGAGCCACAACCTCCAGCCTCAGAATTTTTGATATCAGATCTTGAACATATAAATGTCAATCATTTAAAAGACAGACATTATGTTTTCAATTGATTGGCTTCTTTTTTTAAATCACTCATAACAAATTTAGAGTATTTTTGTAATTTCATCAATGGGAAGCTCCTGCTAAAAATTAAATCTGATCATAAGACACTAGAAGTGCTTGTTTTTGATTGGTTTTGTGACAGGGTCTCATGTAAGCCAAGCTAGTCTTGAACTCACTACATGGCTGAGGTTGGCCTTGAACACCTGTCCTTCCTGCCTCTACCTCCCCAATGCTAGGATTATAGGTAGACTTACTATATCCAACTTCTAAAACCTTATTTTCATGCAAAACATTAAAGGTTTTAAGTGCTAGCTTATTTATAAACAATACAAAAATGCTCAACTTGAATGAATATAGTAGAGATAAGAATGGTTTTTATTTAGAAAATATAGTTGGAAGATCATAATAGCTGATAGTAAAGATTATTTGAGTTAACTTCAAGTATTTTATTTGTGCCTGAGTGTGGTGGTACACAAGTCTAATCTCAGCATTTTGGAGGCAGACTGGGAAGGATCACTGTATGTGTGAGGCCAGCCTGGTGTAAATGGTGAGTTCAGACCAGCCAGAGGTGCACATCAAGACCCTGTCCCAGACAGACAGAAGAACAAGGGATGGTGATGTAGCTCAGTGAGTAAAGTGCTTACCACACAGGATGAGGGCCTACTGTTTGATCCCCAGGATTGACATAAAACCTAGGTGTGGCGGTGTGCTCCTGTAATGCCAACACTGAGGGCTGGAGGCAGGTAGACCCCAGGGACTTGCTAACCAACCAGTCTAGCAAAAAGTTGAGCTGCAGGTCCAGCGGGAGGCTCACTTGACTCAAAAACTAATGTGGAGGAAGTGACGGAAGATTCTTAACATCTTCTGTGCACACATACAGCACATTAGTGCCTGAGTGCCTCCTCTCTCCCTCCCACTCCTTCTCTTCCTCCTCTCCTTCCCTCCCCACCCTCTCCCTTTCTCTCTCTCATAAGAAATGAAAAACTGAAATATATGCGTGTGTATTTGTGGCTTTTCTTTCATCCTTTCAAACCTGTGGTTTCTAATGACTGGATCCTCAGAATGCTCTGAATAATATCTTCAGTCTCCCTTTGTTTTCAGATCTCCTCCGTGGTTCACATTCTGTAGGCTCTAGCAAAGGTGTACTTGTTTTGTATTTTCTAATCTCTGCCCATATTAAGGAGCTTAACTGTTATTTTTTGACATAGCTGACACATATATAGATATAAATACACACATATATCATGTCAATTTTTTTTTTTTTTTTTGGCAAGTACTCTTAACCACTGAGCCATTTCTCTAGCCCTTGTTTTGAATTTTTAAAATCAGATTTTTATGGTTTGTGCTTTATAAATCATTCTTAGAAAAGCCATCTTTAAGGGTCCTAAGGTACTTAATAGAAGTTCCTGTCATTTCTGTGAGTGTTTCTACTCCGCCATTTTTCTGAATGAACTGTATATGATACAGACCCACTGTTCTTTTCTAAATTTTACTTTATTATCAACATCATCATGTGTGTGCGCATGCATGTGTGTCTGCCTGCCTACCATAGCATGCATAGCATGGCATGGGTATGGAGGTAGAGAACAACTGGTGTTGGGTTTTTTGACTCTTACTCTTTACTTTTTGGGGGCCTGCCACCTGGCTCCCAAATAAATCACCTAGAGGCTTGTTCTTTTTTATGGATGCCTGGCCTTAGCTTGGCTTGTTCTTTGCCAGCTTTTCTTAAATTATCTCATCTACCTTTTGCTTCTAGGCTCTTACCTTTCTCTACTTCTTACTCTGGCAGGGTGGTGGGGTGGCAGGGTGGCGGGCCCCATGTCTTTGTCCTTCTCTTGCTCCTCCATCTCTGTTCCCAGATTTCTCCTCTATTTCCTGTTTCTGCCTGCCAGCCCTGCCTATCCTTTCTCCTGCCTTGCTATTGGCTATTGGCTATTGAGCTCTTTATTAGACCAATTAAGTGTTTTGAACAGGCAAAGTAACACAGCTTCACAGAGTTAAACAAATGCAACATAAAAGAATACAACACATCTTTGCATCATTAAACAAATATTCTACAGCATGAACAAATGGTAACACATCTTCAATTAATATTCCACAACAGACAATTTTCAGGAATCAGTTCTTTCTACCATGGATTCTGGGGACTGAACTCAATTTGTCAGGCTTGGCAGTATACACGTCTATCTGCAAAACCAGCTTGCTAGCCCCTTCTGGGTTTTTTCTAAGCATTGTCTCACTGCTTTGGGATTTTAAAGTCTATCTACAACACACTGATGGTTGTATGGTACTTTTTCTACACACTAAAATTCTCATTTGAACAAGCCTATTTCTGGTCTTTGATTCTCTTGATTTCTCTCCATGATCTAGTATCACCTCATTACTGTTTTTCACAGTGTTCTTAATTATTTCCACTAGTTTATTTTTGTATGTGATGTTAAAAATCAAATTAGTTAGTTCTACAAAAGTAAAATTCTTCAGGGACTTAGGGTATAGCTCAATATTAGAGCCCATGCCTTGCATGAGTAAGGCCATGAGCTCACTTGCTAGCACAAAAAAGGTGAGAAAGAAGGAAGAAATCTGCATTTTGATGTTTTTGTTTGAGTTATTTTTAATATGCAGAACTTCCCTATATGTAGTGTAGATGAATCTGTAGCCAACCAGTAGCTACTATAAAGAATAGTAATCAAGGAGACCAGCAAAACAGCTATGTACTCAATTGAGAATGACCTTTTTCAGTTGGCCAGTTTCTGTAAATAGCAGGAAGCTACAATGTGAATGTAAGGAAAGATAATACATCATGTAAAAACTAAATTCATATTGATATCAACTTGGAAGATCATTTAAAGTAGCTTCAAATTAATCAATATTAAATACACCTGAGATGATAAGTAAACCACGATCTCAAGGATTATGAAATTAAAATAATCTGAGTTGATTTGAAGAGGGGTTAGAGAGAAAGCTAAGTGGGTGTAAACCCTTTCCACAAGACTGAAGACTGCGATCCACATGATGAAGGAAAAGAGTCAGCTCTAGAAAACTGTCCTCTGTCCGACATGCACGCACACACACATGCACACACGCACACACGCACTCACGCAGACTGTGCCATGTGTCCCTCCCACATACAGACAAATAAGTAAATGTTCTATTTTCTTTTTTTTTTTAAATTTTTTTTTTTGATTTATTTATTTATTATGCATACAGTTTTACAGAAGAGGGCGCCAGACCTCATCATAGATGGTTGTGAGCCACCATGTGGTTTTGCTGGGAATTGAACTCAGGACCTCTGGAAGAACAGTCAGTGCTCTTAACCTCTGAGCCATCTCTCCAGCCCCAAATGTTCTATTTTCAATCTAAAAAGAACACTTGAAAAGCAGAGCAGTAGTTGATTTAAGTTCATTTCTTGCTTCATTTCTTTGATAAATTATAATTTGGATACTTCTGAAAATTCACCCTGAGATGTATTATTATGCTGGTTTTAATTATTTTATTTCAGATTTTGTTCTTTAAAAGAAAAATAAGGCTATAATAGTATAAATGAGCAGTGCCAATGTGGAGATCTAAGTATATTATTATACTAAAATTTCAAAAGTCCTCATCTTGTTGGACATACAATTTTTAGTATTATTTTACCTATCTTAGCAGCCAAACAGTATGTTGGGGCATTCTGGCTGCTAGTGAACTGCTCTCCCTTAGTTCTGTTTGTAGGATGGATCTTCATTTTCTTACTTAACAAAAATATGTTATGAGATTTGACTGGATGGTTTAGGAGATTCTTTTTGTGCCTTTTTTTTTTTTCTTTATGCTTTTTGAAGAAGGAAGGTTTTCTTTCGTTTATCAAGAATTTTTAAAATTTTGACTGAGGTTCCTTTGCACTTGCACTTCTCAATAAAATCTCTCACTGGTTTGCTGACTAAAATATTAATTTTTTAAAAAAAATATTAGTCTGGAACATTTATTTTATTTTTTTTTCTTTTGTAATTACAATTTTTTTCATCCAATATGTTTGGTTGTTTTTTTCCTTCCCCCAGCTTCTCTTGGATCCTTCCCAGCTCTTTGCCCACTAAACTATATGTGGAACATTTATTTTTGTTCATATGTCTTGGGATTGGTCTTTGAAAGCTCCCACATTATAATTTTGTTCTTAGTATAACATCTTTTGCTACCACTTTTTATTTATACAGGGTCTTATGTAGCTCAGGATGGCCTTGAACTCACTACAGTCAACTCCAGGATGACTTTAAACTTCTGATTCTTCTGTCTCTGCCTCCCAAGACCCATGACTACAGGCATACACTACCATACCTGGTTTTGTTCAATGCATGTTAGGCAAGCACTGTACCAACTGAACGATATTTTCAGTCCAGCCACCACTGCTATCTTAAATAACCACCTTATTGGTGCGTATAAATTAATTCTAATTTCTGTACTGTGCTTATTTGGGAAAGTGCAGCTGTGGCAGACGCAAAAATGTATTCTTTAGTTCAGTTTTTAATCTGGCTTCCTTAAACATCTTGTGATGCTTAAGCTCTTTTGACACAAAAGGGAAGAGTTCTTAGGCTAACTCTGAGTTTGAAAAAAAATAAATAAATACAAAGTTTCTGCCAATTTATTTTGCAGGGAAGCAAAATACAGACAAGAATTGGGTTATTAATGTTGCTTTGTACCTGGCTAAGCAACTGTCCCATTGCAGTAACACATTTCCTTCACAATTCAGCCAATGTTCCATTTGTATCCTTTATGTTTTGGTGGTGTAGATATACATGGAAGTAACTTACATTGTTCAGCTTTTTTGTTGAAACTTAACAAGGTTGTGGATATATAATGGTGCATACTTAAGCTCCCCCCCCCCCCCCGTGTGTATGTGTAGTTTTTATGGTATTCTGAGTTGGAATATATATAGAATTTCTTGTAGAAAATCTTACATAAGATATGTTAAATTCAGATTTATCATTAAATAAAATGTTCTAGATACTTTAAATTGTTATCTCCTTAACAAAGATGTCAGCTTACAGGACAAATCGCAGAAAATCTTGGAGAGGAGGAGCAGTTGGTCCAAGGCCTATGTGCCCTTCTTTTGGGCATTTCAATTTATTTCAATGACAATTCACTAGAAAACTACATGAAGTAAGTATGAGGAAAATGACCCTCTAATCATTCATTGATAATGATAACTCTTTATAAGTAAACCAAGCTCATGATTTTGCAATGTTTTAAGTATCTCATATGTTTATCCATGTAGAGAGAAACTAAAGCAGCTAATAGAGAAGAGGATTGGCAAAGAGAATTTCATAGAGAAACTAGGATTTATTAGCAAACATGAGTTATACTCCAGAGCATCACAGAAGCCCCAGCCAAACTTCCCAAGTCCAGAATACATGATATTTGATCATGAGTTTACAAAGTTGGTGAAAGAACTTGAAGGTAAGATGTGAAGTTTGTACTGACTCAAAGCCATTGTGGGTATGGGTGTTTTTCTGGATGTGGATGAGGGATGAGCCAAGAAGTCAGTTCATCTGCAGTGCATGGAAAGACTTTAGATTCTGTAAAATTAAAAAGTATCGGGGGGGGGGGGGCTGGAGAGATGGCTCAGCGGTTAAGAGCAACGTCTGCTCTTCCAGAGGACCCGGGTTCGATTCCCAGCACCCACATGGCAGCTAACAACTGTCTGTAGTTCCAGTTCCAGGCAAACACCAAGGCAAATAAATAAAGTTTTTAAAAAAAAAAAAAAAAAAAAAAAGTATCGGGGGGGGCTGGAGAGATGGCTCAGCGGTTAAGAGCACCGTCTGCTCTTCCAGAAGAGGACCTGGGTTCGATTTCCAGCACCCACATGGCAGTTAACAACTATCTGTAGTTCCAGTTCCAGGCAAACACCAAGGCAAATAAATAAATAAATAAATAAATAAATAATAAAGTTTAAAAAAAAGTATCAAATGATTGTCATTAATTAGGCAGTTTTACTGGTTAAATCCTAAAATTAAGCTGCGTTAACAAAACTTAAGCATGGAGGAGCATGCACTTAGGTCATGGGAGGCCACAAGAAAGCCACTCAGTGCAGTTACAGTAAGTTTTCTCTTTCAGGTGTTATTACTAAGGCTATTTATAAGTCCAGTGAAGAAGATAAGAAAGAGGAAGAGGTAAAGAAAACATTAGAACAGCATGACAACATTGTGACTCACTATAAGAATATGATACGTGAGCAAGTAAGTATCAACAATTGCACTCTCCACTTGAGGGGAGACTGCTTCTTGGCATTCCAAATAGGGAAAGGATGCAGAAAGGAAATTTCATTATTTTCTAAAGCATCTGCTCATTCAACTGAGCACTTACTATGTGCCTAGACACTGTGCAGGATGTTATGGATCAAAACATGAATCCAATGCATTCTCTTGTTATTTTCGGGGTGAAAAACACAGGTCTAAATTATTATGGCATGTATGTTACAGCAGAGTAAGCCTAGTGCTGGAGCTAATCAAAGGGGTAGCAGCTCTTAGGCTGAGCTCTGAAAGAACCTAGGTCTAGATAATTCTCCAGAGGAGGATTAGGGAAGAGAGGTAGGAGCACAGTAAGACTGTTGTTGCTGGCATGTACCTGGAGTGGCTCCTGGCTGTATGAAGGGGACATTGTATTGTGGCAGTCAGCTAGGGGCGGATGTTAGGGCACAGATAGTAACAGTGGTGATAATGATGTTTGCTACATTCGATGAATTCAGTGTCTTTTAAATACTACCTCATCTCCACACCATCCTTTCAAGTAGTGACTGACTAAAAGTCATACTGTGTGATATGGCAGAGACAGACTTGAAAAGTGTGGTAAGTGAGGATAAAACCTAGTGAGACTTGGTCATGTTTCTCTGCAAGTGTTAAGGTGCAGAAAGGGAAAAATATGATCTTGAGGTTTCCTTTGTGGGTAGCAGAGTATAGCCCTGTTAAATAGGCAGCTCCATAGAGTAAGTGATGACGTAGAGCAGAGCAATCAATTGACGTTTTCCTTTCAGAAAGCTAGTTGGTGTCTTTACTCACATTGTATTGCATGCCTTAAGCATCTGTTATGTCCTTTAAAATGTCATTCAGTTTCTTATCATGAATATTATATTGTATAGTGATTATAGTATTATCTGGAAAATTAGATTGCTGATGTCATAAAAATTCCATGTTAAATTGGTTTATCTTCTTAGTTGTATGTTGTTTTTTATTTCTCACATATACATTATTGAGATTGAAAATTTCCAAGTGATAGTATAGTTGTATACTTGTGTTTGCTCTCAGTCTTTCAGTGCTCAATTTCAACCAATAAGTCAATAAACTAGAATCAATCTTGGCTCAAAATTTGAGTCATCAAACTACCCCAGCTACAAATTTTTAATCCATGTTCTGGTTCAAATTTTTAGTTTATGAATGTAATATTTTTGGAAGAATAAAAATAAATACTTGGGATATGGTGTATAGCTTACATTTGGGACTGATACAGTTGATTTAGAAAGAGAAGAGTCTTTTGACATAATTACTTATTTATAAAATTAACATTTTATACATTCTCACCACTTATCCTATTAGATTTAACAAACATATAAAACTATAAAAATGTTTACATTTTTTAAATTACATTTGAAAATTCATTCTAAGGAAGTTCTCTAAAATTCAGGAAAAAACATTAAATGAGCAAATGTACTTGTGTAATAGCATTTTTCATTTTGAAAAGTAGAAATCAAGTCAGTGTTAACAACATTTAATATGATTTAAATATCTACTTAATTAGGTATTAAGTGAGAATTAAAAAGCATAGCTCTATGGTTGGAAAGATGACTCATGAAGACCAGAGTTAGGATCTCAGCACCCACATAACAGACCAGGTGCCCATTGCTCCTGTAACCCCAGCTTGGAGGAGAGCAGAGACAGGAGGATTACCATGACTTGCTGGCTTTCAGCCTAGCCAAGAAAACATGAGCCCTAGGTTCAGGGAGAGGCTCTGTCAAAGGAATAAGTGAAGTGTGATAGAAGACGATGCTCAGTGCCCTCCTGTGGCCTCCAGACATGCACACAGGCACACACAAATCTTTTTAAAATTGTGATCATAAAAACTGTATAATAGTATGTATGGATGGACAGTAAAAACATGCACACACACAAACATATACACACAAATCTTTTTTAAAATTGTGATCGTGAATAGTATAGTGTGGATGGAATGGACATTAAGTTACCTAAATGTTCTATGATTATATATGAACTGACAGTAGTAAGTTTAGAAAACATGAATTCAAGTCTGTTTTTGGCCCCATTTCTTTTTTAAGTTTATTTTTATTCTTAATTATGTGTATGAGTCTGTGTGGTTATGTGCACATGAGTGCAAATGTCCATAGAGGCCATAGCTATGGGATCCTCTGACATGCTTGAAAGACAAGCAACACTTTCAAATTCATCTCTGACTTCCATACATGTATGTACCCATGCACATATACTCACACACACATTAATAAGCAAATGTAATACATTTAAATAATATAGATGCAGTGTATATCTTCATTTGCTAAGTTTCTTAAGTAGTTTGGTATACATGAGTTTGGTTGATTGATTGGTTGGTTACTCATCTCCAACTAGTGGTGGACTTGCAGGCTGCGCCATGGACTCATCAGTGGAGCCCTGCTTGAAACCTCTATGTGATGCTTGGCTTTGCACATGTATTCAAGCCTTGATGCTTAATTATTGATTGATTTTGGAAACACTGGGTGTTTTAACATACTAATCTTTTCTTTAAAAAAAAAAGATTATGTTTTATTTGTGTGCATAGTATTAATTAGTATGAATGAGAATATCCTAATTATATTTTGTTTCACAGGACCTACAGCTGGAAGAACTGAAACAGCAAGTTTCTACCTTAAAATGTCAAAATGAACAGCTGCAGACAGCAGTCACACAGCAAGCATCTCAGATTCAGCAGCACAAGGATCAGTATAATCTCCTTAAAGTCCAGCTCGGTGAGTGAATGAGTATCCAGCTCATTCTGTCCTCAGATGGACAGACAGATTCTCTGTGGTCCACTTGCTTTTGAACTGTAATCATTGTGACAAAACTCTCAAGTTACAACTTAATGGCTTGTAATTCAGAGCAGCCAAGACAAGCCAGGCAGTGGTGGCACATCCTTTAATCCTAGCTGGAGGGAAAGGCAATGGCAGGTAGATCTCTGAGTTTGAGGCCAGCCTGGTCTACAGAGTTTCAGACAGCAAAGGCTACACAGAGAGACCCTGTCTCAAAAAACAACAACAACAACAAAGTAGCTAAGACCAAATCGTTCCAGTTTGAAGTCCAGTCTCCATGCTTTCTGCTTGACTCGTTATTACAAGCTCCCCACGTGATTAATTTAAGCCATAGGCTATTTGAGATTGCTTGATGAGAGTATTTCAGTTGCTTCAGTTCCAAAGTTGCAATAATAGCATTCATGTCATTTTAAAATTAAATGAAATACCCTATTATAAAATCCTAGTTCAGTCCAAGACAGATAGGTAAGAATTCACATGTCTTATTTTCAAAGGGTGCTGTTCGTGTAAGTCATTATTGTCTGTGGCTGTGCATGGGCATTTGGATGCTGTTGGGGTTTGCGTCTGGCCTTGTAAACCCTCCTTTCCTTGGCAAAGGGGGAACACCTCTGGGATCGTCCTGCCAGTTCCCTGGGCTAAGGAGACATTCACTGGAGTCTCATGTGATCTTGCTTAGAGTCTTCTTGTTCCAAAGATGACAAGCTTGTTTGATGCCAGCTTTCCCACTGTTGTGCCTGTTTAATAGGAAAAGACAACCACCATCCAGGTTCCCACAGTGATGGGGCCCAGGTGAATGGCATTCAGCCAGAAGAAGTGAGTCGGCTGAGGGAAGAGATAGAGGAGCTAAGAAGTCACCAGGGGCTCTTACAAAGCCAGCTCTCGGAAAAGGACTCTTTGATAGAAAATTTGGTGAGTAAATGTTAAAAAGGAAATGTAAATAAGAGATCAAGAGTAATTCTCATTGTCTTACTTGTTGGTTTTTCTGGGTTTATGTGTTTATTTTGAGACAGGGTCTCACTGTAGAGCTCTGGATGATCTGGAACTCATTATGTAGATCAGGCTGACCTTCAGTTTACAGAGATCTCGAGAGCTGGATTGAAAATTATGTACCACCATACCCAGCCCAGTTTTTTCTTGGGGGGGGGGGTTGGGGGGTTTGACAGTCTCAGCCATCTCAGAGTGATCTTGAATTTCTGATCCTTCTGCCTTCACCCTCCAAGTGCTGGGATCACAGGTGTGTGCTTCCATGCCTGGCTTGATGCTTATAAACTCACTGTGCGTACCATGTTCGCCTTGAGCTCTCAGAGATCTGCTTGCTGCTGCACTGGCTCATTTACTTTTTAAATTTTTTTCTCTTGAGACAGGGTCTCCCTATGTTGCCCTGGTTTTCCTAGAACTTGCTATCTAGGCCAGGCTGGACCTCCTCCTCCTGCGGGGATTAAAGGCTTGAGCAACCACACTGAGCTTGCTTTGGTTTTGTTTTTTGTTTTTTCCTTAAATGATGGATATTTTTCTTTAAAAATTAGTGATGGTGTGGTTTAGAGATCTTTTTGGGGGTATGTGTGTGGTACAGACATGGGCAATCAAGCCACAGTTTTCAGGAGCTGACTGAGTGCGTCTCAGGATTAAACTCATGTTGTCAGGCTGGATGACAAGAACCTTTCTGTGCTGAGCCTCACTGGCTCCTCTCGCTCCAATGATGAGGACTTGGTGCAGTAAATATCTGTTGTTATGCCTTTGTACCTTACTACTTCAGGTACGTGTTTAGATACAATAACTCACTTGGTACAAGTGTAACTTCTGAAGCTGTGGATAGATAGCTATGGACAGTCAACAAGTGCTATGCTGAAGTAGAATCCTACATACAAAAATTAAAATCTTCATGTGAAATCCTTTGGTGAGCTTCTGAAAGACTTGGCTATCTATATATGTATACTTCTGCTTGGCTTTCCTCTTTCTTCAGTTTATTTCATAGTTTATTTCTCTGCTAATTATAGAAATCTTCACAAATGTCTGCTGTGAGTGAACATGCATCAGAAGCAGCTTCACCCAGAGATTCCGAGCAAGTCATAGAATTAAAACAGGTAATTTTCTGGCTTACTCCCGGTTCTGTTTTGTCTTGTTTTAGTTCCAGTACAGTAACACCCCACAGTTGTATTGTTCTAGAACTCATTGTCAGAAATGATAAAATTGGTAATTAAGGCAGCTTTGAAAATCCAGAAGCTGTGATTACCTTGACAGTATGTTTCATCTTTTATTGGTTGGTTTCATCTTTTATTGGTTGGTTTTAATTTTTTTACATTTATTTCCTTATATATTTTGTACTATGAATGTGTGCAGGTTGCACAGTACGCATCTGGAAGTCAGGACGGCTTGAGGGAGCTGGTCCCCTCCTTCTACCACGAGGGTCCTACCTAGGGTTGGATTCAGGCAGCCACCCACTACGCTGTCTAGCTGACCCAGCCTCTTGTCTAAGTTTCCTTTTTTGAGCCCCCTTTCCTGTTCCTCCTTTCTTCTTTCTGGGTTATAAAGGATTGTACGCTTATTTGAAAAAAGAAATTATCAAAAGTGAAGCTGAGCTTCTGTGCTGCACACATCTCCTCCACTACTGCCCATACTCACAGACATGGCTGTCTGAGAGGTATAGCCATGCTGTGCCTTACGTCACCAGCATCTGTGCATCTCAAATTTCTCAGAGCATATATTATATGTGGGAATGTTTTGCCTGCATTTGTGCACAAGCTTGTGTGTGTGTGTGTGTGTGTGTGTGTGTGTGTGTGTGTGTGTGTGTGTGTGCATACATGGAAGTATCACATGCAGATACCCAGCTACCCAGAGAGCATCCAACCCCTGGACCTGGAGTTATAGGTAGCTGTGAGCTGCCATGTGGGTGCCGGGAAGCAATCTCAAGAACTCTGAGAACACCAAGTGCTCTTAGCTACTGAGCCTTTCTCCAGTTGCTCAGACCTTGTCTAAGAGTTGACCTTATCTTCAAATCACTTGTCATTTACAATCTTTAGGTCTCAGCATTTGTTCACAATGTGTTGTTTGGGTAGGCAAGATTTTTAATGTACTATTTTAGTTTTACTGAGTTCACCAATATTAAAATATTAAATTAGAACATATTAAGTTATTAACATGTCACTTTACTTTGTAAATACCAAATAAAAAGTTTTAATTATGCTTCCCAGTGATAGAATATTTTGTTAAAAAAATGCTTTTTTGTGGGTTTGTTTTGTTTTTTTACTTTTCCCAATTTTCTTTTGTAAGTGCATGTGTGTGGTGGGTTTGGAGCTTGTTGTTGTTGTTAGTTGTTGTTTTTTGTTTTTTGGGGTTTTTTTATATGCATTTATTTTATGCTAGATTTATTCCCGTGCCATAAGCTTTTGTTTCTTTTGTTTCTTCTGGGATATCTTCTTCTTCTGTGCAACCTCCTCTTCTGGCTTTGGAACAATCTGTTCCTTTTCAGTGAGGCTCATCTCAATGTGGCAGGGGGAGCTCATGTAGGGGTTAATCTGGCCATGAGCTCTGTAAGTCCACCCTCACATCTTGGGTGCTTTGTTCACCTGGTTCACATCTAAACCCTTAAGTTCAGCATTACTCTCTGCATTTTTAAGCATGTGCAGCAAAAATTCAGTACTCTTTTTTGTTCACTGACCCTGTGTCCAGCCCCCCTGTTTAGCCTGGACGCACCTACCAATTGCACCATTATACCACCGAAATGGCACACATTGCTTCTTTAAAGTGACATCTTTCAGATATTTGGTGGCTTTTCGGATATGCATACCCTTGATGGCTTGGGCAGTTTCACGGGTGTTCTTAAAGTGAACCTGAAGATTTGATCCTCTTGATTTGCATGATTTTGTAGGGTTTTCTGGGTCAAGAGAGTAACAAACCATCTTTGCAGGTCTCCTCAGACCGCTTACAGGAAGAGTGTTGTTGTTTTTTAAAAGGGTCTCTCTCTCTATGTAGTAGGCTATTGTGTAACTAATTATGTAGGCCAGGCTGGCCTCAAACTCACAGAAATCCTCCTGCCTTTGCCTCCCAAGTGCTGGCATTAAAAATATGCACCATTGTGTCCAGCAAATATACATTTTTTTTAATGATGGCTTTATAGGATTTTATTTTATTTTATTTTACAAAATGCTGCATAGGGCAGAGGAGATGGCTCAGTGGGTAGAATGCTTGACACAAGCATGAGAGACTGAATTTGAATCCCCAGCACCCACATAAGAGAAAAGTGGGCATGGTGTCAAGTGCATGTAGGACAAGGCAGATCCTGGGGGATGGCCAGTCAAGGCAAAATAGTGAGCTCCAGATTCAGTGAGAGACTATCTCAAAAAGAAAGTGGAGAGCAAGAGAAGAAAACCCAGTGCCAACCTCTGGCCTGCACACTGGCTCGCAAAGCAGCATCATCACACACATATACACATGAAAATGATCCATAATATCATTGCATATTATTTTGATAATTGGCAGTAGGAAGCAAATAAAAGGCATATGTATGTGATAGATATCCAAAGTAGAACAAAAGAAAAGCATTATTCACTTGTCTGAACCTCACTACCAGACATGAGTCCAGGCCAGATGTCCTGAGGGCCAGGGAGCATCACTGGATGGGAGCTACCAATTTAATTGCTTTTCTGTCATTGGATTTGGTTGGAGGAGAGCAATAAGAACAGTAGAAAGTTTAACATCTAAACTAACTTCTTGATAATTTTCATGGTAGCATAGCTACTGTGATGTTTGGTGGCCCTAACCTAGAGCTGTCCAACTCTGCAGTTGCAGATACTAAGGCTATCTATAGGCTTCCGCCAGGAGTAGTAACACACACGAGAGTAGGCAAGGATCTGATGGCCCTCTCATGAATAGACCCTGAACCAGCCCTCAGTGTTTAAACCCCATTTTTACTTGTTCTTCTTAAGATGTCTCAGGGTACCAGGAGGCTACAGAGTCCTTGTAAATCAGGTGCCAACATTGCTTTCTCTGTGGTCAGCCCAGCCTTTAGGCTTCCCAGGTGTATTTTCAGTCACCAGTGTATTTTCTTATGAAATTTTTCAGCTTAGTTTCTTGTCCTTATGACTACCTGCCTGTCTGGTTCCCTTTCTTCCCATATATATACACACACGTGTGTGTGTGTGTGTGTGTGTGTGTGTGTGTGTGTGTGTGTGTGTGTGTGTGTGTATATATATATATATATGGGGTGGGATGGGGAGACCATATAGGATCTTGAGAGGCAACAGAGATAAATAAATGTTTCATTTTCCATCTTGAATGTAACTAAAGAGTAGTTCTCTAGAATTACCTTTTAAAACTTGGAAGTTTTTTGAGGAGAGGTCAAGAAAGGATTTTCCCCCGGTTAATGGACATTTCCTTAATGAAAGCAGTGCGTTTACATCACACTCTACTATTCTTCTTTTCAGGAACTGACAACATTAAAGGCCCAGTTAAACTCACAGTCCCTGGAGATCACCAGACTGCAGGCAGAAAATCATGAGCTGCTACAGAGAGCAGAAGCCCTGGTGAGTCGTCCTTGTCTCTCTTCAGAGGTACAAGATGAAGCTGGTCTGCTCTCTTGGCCACAGTCTTCGGTACTCATTCGCCAGACTTCAGGGTAGCCTTTTCCTTGTATTTCTTTCCTTCTTTCCTTCTTTCCTTCCTTCCTTCCTTCCTTCCTTCCGTTGATGATGTTACTTTGTTTTCTTTTTGTTATTGTATGGATTCATTTGTTTAGTTGCTGAGTGGTTTATTTTTACTGGTGAAATACCCATTTCTGTGCCTTTCCAGTCAAGCTGACAGCTTCCCTACTACTCTAAAATTATCAAAATCCTGTGTACTTTATCACAGCCAAAACCACCACTCAAGAAAGGCCCCCACAAGTACCTCATTCGTACCTATGGTGTCTGCTGCATGGGTTGATTGCATCTACACGTGTAATCACTTACTAAAAGGTGACCCTGACAAACCTTCCCCCCATGGTTTCCCCAGAACACACTTACATACTTTCTCATATTTGCCATCTGGGGAGTCTGAAAATTCCAAGTCTTCATTTTTATAAGCTTGGGCAACGTTACAAGACACATTCTAACAGATATATGGATCAACAGATAAACCAATTGACTGATCTGTGTTCAGATACATGGACCAACAGACAGACCAACTGACTGATCTGTGTTCTCCCAAAATACTAGGTCACAATTCTGCCAAGTCCTTTGCTCTTCTATAACAAGGATTATATTTCCTCTAATTCATCATAAGATGCTTTCCATTCCTGTGACCTTATGGGAAGCAGGTTTAGCTTTTGTATTTCTACCAACAACCTCTTAAATGTATGTGCACAGAATTAAAAGTTGTTTCTGTAACTCTTCTCTTTTCTTCATGAATTCTTTTCAGAATTTTCTTTAATGTTCATATTTCTGCTAATGGTTCCCTTTGAAGTGAAGTAAGCTTTGTGTGATATGCACTCAGTACTCCATACCGTATGCTCCAAACCCACTTTCCCATATAAAGGTGTTTGTTTAACCAACACTCCACCCTCTGGTATTTATAGAGAAAAGGTGGGTACTGATATATTTGATTCATAGAACACTTAAAATACTTCATATTTCACCAGCTAATGACATTTGGGAGGGTTTAATGCCTGACGTGATAGTTGTGGACTTAGCCACAAGAACTTATGAGCTAAGGACTTGAGAGCTGAGTCTCTGGAAGCCCGATCTTGAGACTGCTTGGCCTTGCCTTCTTTACTCTGATGATGGACAGCTCGATTGTTACCAAGCATTTTATTGATTTCCTATTAAAACATGAGGAATTTTGTTTTCTGACATTTGAACTAAAGCTTCAAATAGCTAGAAGATATATACACACCGTTTGTATCATTTGTAACTTAAGAGACTTTTTTTTTTTAAATTTGTATTTCCAGGCAAAGTCAGTCCCTGTACAAGGAGAGGATGAGACTGTGACAGCTGCTAAAACTACTGATGTAGAAGGAAGGTTGTCAGCCCTGCTTCAGGAGACGAGAGAACTAAAGGTTGGTTTCGGGAAACTGCTAATTACCATACACAATATGAGATACATTCTGGAAAATCTGACTTTTATTTCATCTCTGAGCCCCTTAGACTTATAAAGAGAACTGAAAGTTAGAGTTTTGAGGTGGTGTTTTTTTTCTTTTTTGGTTGTGTGCTTGTTTGTTTTTCTTTCTCTAGCCCTGGCTGTCTTGGAACTCACTCCATAGACCACATTGACCTTGAACTCAGAGATCCACCTGCTTCTGCCTCCCAAGTACTGGGATTAAAGATGTATGCCCCCACTGCCCAACAAGTTTTCTTATCATATTTAATCATAACAAAATAAGAGCAACAAATTTGGCTAATACAAAAACCACATATAGCCAGGCATGGTGGCAAACACTTTTAATCCTAGCACTGAGGTAGAGGCAAGGCAGGTGGCCATGAGTTCCAGGCCAGCCTGGGATGCACAGTAAGACTATCGCAATAAAAAAAACAAAATAACAGATAGACTTTCATAGGGCTGAGGAATATTAAAACAAACATGTCAGAATAAGTAACATAAAAGAATCAAGTGACATAAGTAGATCATTGAAGTAAACTTTGAAAAAGGAAGATTATATATTTATACCTTTTTTATTGTGTTTTAGTTATTTATGTTGTGGTTTTATTTGAACCTGTCCTTTTCATTTAATTCTGAGAGTGAAGTGGGACTATTTTGAGTTTTGAGTTGTAACTTGGATGCCAACTCTCTTCTATACAATGTTATTTCTCAGGGTTTGGTCAAGGTTAGCTAAAGTTTGGACTGCTGTTCTATGGCTTTCTTTGCTGAGAAAGCTGGCAGATTCTCGCCTTCCTGGGACTATGTTTTAAGACTTTTGTACCTTTAGTTCCCACACCGAGCACCTCAGAGTGTACAGTTGTCATACAGTAGTACCTTCACATTCCTGTGACCAGAATGGGCTGAGATTTGTTTTGGTTTAGATGTCACAGTCCATGATTAGCTGGGAATACAAAAGCATTTGACAGCTTGGTGGCCGGAATGTAAGGTGGGCCAAATGTTGGCAGATTAGAAAATGACAGCTCCAGACAGAGAGTCACCTTTAAGAGCCACTGCTAGTGACCTGTATCTGCCACCATGAACCTTTTCACACCTAAACTGTAACGTAACCGTTATTTGTCATGGGTGGAAACTATTCTGAGCTCTGGAAATGAATGCTGACATTGAGTTGTTAGATCACTGCTGTCACCTTTCTTCTAGAATGAAATTAAAGCTCTATCTGAGGAGAAAACTGCCATTAAAAAGCAACTAGACTCATCTAACAGCACCATCGCCATTCTACAAACAGAGAAAGACAAGTTAGACTCAGAAGTTACAGATTCTAAGAAAGAACAAGATGATCTCTTGGTATTGTTGGCTGATCAGGATCAGAAAATCCTGTCACTGAAGAGTAAACTCAAGGAGCTCGGTCATCCAGTAAGACTGAATGATTTCCACAAATGTTCTGTATTTGTAAAGAATACTCATACGTTTAGTGTTACATGGGAAAATTGTGCCCTGTGTTAGCCATAGAAATGTGGGATTGAGAACATGGTATTTATAGTCGCCACTGTTTAGTAAGTTGGTGTGAGATAAATCAAATTCTCTTTGCAGTATTTGAAGACCAAAGCCTAGAAAGTAGCTAGTTTCATTGCTCCTGGATAATAAGACTCACCATCAAGAATAGGGTTTTTAGTCATTATTTTTACCACAGTGGGTTTAGATTCATAGATAGAAAAGTATGACCATTTATCATTCAAGTTACCCATTCATGTTAAAAACAGTAGGTAACCCTGAGCATTATAAAATCAAGGAAATCTGATTTACTATGATAGACTACTAGTATTAATAATTAATATGCTTGTGAAATAATTAATATATGTGAATAGTTAGTAAATATATCTATATATTTATTTGTGTGTATAATTATCTGTATATATGAACAAATCTGTATTTTCCCTTTAGGTTGAAGAAGAAGATGAATCTGGAGATCAAGAAGATGATGATGATGAATTTGACGATGGTGACAAGGACCAGGATATCTAGCTTTAAACCCTAGGAGTGATAGAGATTTTGTCATTACTTTGAAGAAGTCTTAAGACAGTGCTTTGGTTTGCCTCCACAAAAAATAAAGATTTAGAACCAGGCAGAAAGCATTCACTACTAAAATTATTGATGTATGTTTTTTTAATATTGCCACCCATGTGGAAAATTATAAAATTCTAACTTCATGTGGAAGCTTTATTTATGTTCATCTGAACTTTCCCAAATTATAATTTGCAAAGAGCTCCAAAAACAGACCATTTAAAGGCATGTGGAGGTAATTCAATCCACCATATTGGTCCATTAGGTGTGTGGTGGCAATGCTATCTGCCTTATTGGTCCACTGGTTGTTTGCTTTTCAGAATCTGTGACTTCAGTCCTAACACATTTGATTTAATGTGTATTGAATGGGAATCATTGTTTCCAAATCAGCATTTGAGTTCTCAGCTGATTAGTTCTTTGTAAAGAAAGGACTCTGTTTAAAGCTGGGATAACCTGGGCTCCGGGGGGGTTTTTGTGTCATCACCCCACCCACCCTAGTATGTCTTCCAGCTTAGAGTGAGTGCTTGCCATCCAACAGCACCACATTCTGCCTTCTGAATAAAGTTTGAAAAACTGTTGGTGGGTGTGGGGGCTGTTCTGAGAAACTGCAACAGTGTATGAAGGTGGGTTTTCTTTCTGTTTAAGCTAAAGATAGAGAACAGGAAGTTTCAACAGAAATAGTCAACAGTTCATACAGCTGGGATTTAGTATTGTTTGATTATCACAAAACACATTCTTAGTTTTAAAAAGACCCAAACTATGATTTATATAATTTATTGGCATTTTTGCTGAATAGGTGTCAGATATTAGATTTTTAAAAAGCAAATGAAGCAATGTGTCAAAGTCTAACATTTTCATAATAAAAATAGATATTATGTTCACTTAATCCCTGTCATGATTCCCTTTGTTTAGATTTTAACAAAGTGTTTGGTTTCTTATAAGTAAATGAAATGCTAAGGAGACATGTTGTCTTAGTTGCTGTTCTCTTGCTGTGAAGAGCCACCATAATCAAGGCAGCTCTTAATTAGGGACTTGCTTATAATTTTAGGGGTTTTGTCTGTTTGTTTACTCTTTTTGAGGGGCCTGCCACCTAGCTCCCAAATAAATTATACACAGATGCTTATTATTACTTTTAAATGACCAACCTTAGCTTACCTTGTTTTTTGCCATCTTTCCTTAAGTTAAATTAGTCCACTATCTTTTGCCCCTGGACTTTTACCCTTTTCTGTTTCTATATATCTTTCTTTCTTACTCCATTGTTAGTTGTGTGGCTGGGTAGCTGATTCTTTTCATCATCCTCCTCTACTCCTCTTTACTCAGATCTCCCCAGAAAGCCCTTCCCCACCTGGCTCCTCCCCACCACTTCCTGTCTGCTAGTTTGATGATTCAGCCTCCTGACCTTAGGTGAATTTTATTTAATCAAATAAATGAAACACACCTTTGTATCATTAAACAAATGTTCCAGAGCATAACACCTTAAAATAATATTTTCCAACAGGGTTTAGTCCGTTATCATGGCGGGGACCATGGTAGCACACGTAACACCAGAGGAGTAGATTGCTATGTCCTGATCCAGGTCAAGAGAGACCCAGGGGCCTGACGTGGATCACTGTCTTGGCCGCACTCCCTAATCCTGTCAAGTAGTGCCACTCCCTGGTGTAAGCATTCATTAACATGTTTGTGGGGGCATTCTCATTCAAAGCACCACACTTCTCTCTTGGTACTGTTAGGAACAATCTTTACCACTAAAGCCAGTGACCAGGGTTCTGGAAGAGTAAAAGGACTAGTTGGAACAGTTGCCAGCGTAGAAGAGGCTGTTTAAAATGAAGTTTGGGTTTTTCCCATCTCCTCCTTCTCCTCCTCCTCCTTCTTCTCACTAGTTCTTTGAGAATTCTGACCTTCCTAACTCCTTCCAAACCCACAGCTCCTTCCTCCCACCCAGCTCTTCCACCCACCGAGTCCAAGTCCAGTGTGTGGCCTCTCCTGAGAACATCATCGTCCTACCTACTGGGGGCCATACCCTTGAGGGAAATTGGCTGTCCCTCTCGGAGGAGCTCTCAGTTGCCAGTAGTCCCCGAGCTAGGGCTGGGATTTACTGCTCACCTCTCTTCTCCATGCCAGGATCTTGTCTGGCATGAACTTTTACAAACCCTCAAGGGTATAGCTCCTCAGTTCACTGCAGATGGGCTTTGGCTTTCAAATCAAGCCAGAGGCTCACTCTTCCTGCTGTCTTTGGATCCAGATGTAGTAGAGCCTTGAACCACCGTAGACACAGTCTGTGTGCTGCCATGCTCCCTGCCATGAGGATAATGGACCAATCCTCTGAACTGTAAGCCAGCCCCAATTGAATACTTTCCTTCCTAAGAGCTGCCATGGTCATGGCGACTCCTCACAGAAGAGAATGCTAAGACAAGCCTTGTACTGCTTTTCAGAACTAATGTTCCCTGGTAAAGAAAAATTCAATCTTTTATTCAGCTCTGAGCATTGAAGATGTAGCAGAGGAAAAGACAAAAGCTCTGTGTTTAACTCACACTCTAGAGTAAGCAATAATAAATATGTAGTCAGTGCTCCTTAGCTTTTGGAAAGAAATCTGAATATTTTTCAGAGTGATTAAATACACTACTGTCCATAGATTACATCTCTCCTATGTTGAGAATTGTGTGAGGCTGAGGTCATGAAGTCAAGAGACCATGTAAGAAGTTACTGCCATAGCTCAGACTTACAAGGGTAATGATGTCTACAGCAGTATGAATGGAGATGCATTCTAAGGGTGGTGCTAATAGGGCTCATATTGCAAGTAATTAGGGAATAGAGAAGGAAGAAAAAAATCAAGAGCAGCTCCTGGAAAGTACAATATAGTCTTCAGAGCTCAAGATGAAGGAGCAGGTGGTCATGGGTTATGTTTCCTGTGGACTTGCTGAGCCTGAGATCCAAGTGCATACTGTCATAAGTATGTTCATCCGGGCAATAGATGTAGAAGTCTGGAATTCCTGGAACCAGAATAATGGTAAATAGGTGACATTTTAAATCCACACAACAGCATTAGCTCTTTCAGGGAGTGTAGAGAGACATTTAGCAGCTAAGAACAGAGCCAGTGTTTATTGGTTAGCTGAGTTTCAGTATATTAAATGAATAATAATAATCTTACCCCAGAACACATCTGAACATTGGAACTAAAGAGAAACTAGAAGACTGATCTAAGTTGACTACCTCCTGCAATTTTGGAAAGGGAAAGTATAACTCTTGCTGAAACATTTGATGATCACTTCATTTCAATTGATGAAGAGTTTATTTGGGGGAACTGGGGGTAGGTGCTAGGGGCAGTTTTATCTAATTTAATGTGCTTTAGTGACATCTGTCCTGCTAACTAACTAGAAGCGAAGTGTCTGATGAAGACCATGCTTAAAATCCCATTGTGTTATTAAAGTACATGTTGTATAATGCAAATTATTTTAGTTTTCCCTTTCTAGCAAATTAGTCAATTTTTCCAGACATACATTCTTTTCCATCTCCACCTCAAGCACTTGTGAATAGTTTAGTTTAAAAACTAAAGTCTACAATGGCCTTTGCTGTGATTTCATGCTACTGTGATTTTGCTGCTTACACAGATGTAAGCAAGACACCATGAAGGCATGAACATGGGATCCAAACACTTGGTTTGCTGGTCTTTTTCCAGCTCTGGGTTTTTATTTCTAGACTTATTAAATAAATATGTTATTATTCTGCCCATCTAGAGGGATCCCTGGGGTTGGGGAAGACTTTCCATCTGGCACTCTGGCTCTTGCAGTGTGGCTCTTTGGCTTGCCTGGCATTTTATGCATCTGTTCTGTAAGATGGCATCTTGCCTTAATGCAGAAAAGGTGAGAGGCAAGGTAGTTGTGGTGAAACGGGGTGGGTCTTCTGTGTCATTTTTACCTCAGTGTTCTTCACTCACAAAAAGGTTGCTTAAAGCAAGCAAGCAAAAATAAATAAACAAACTTTTGCAGCATAATAGGTGAGGAGCAGGAGAGATGGCTGAGTGGTTAAGGGCACTGGCGACTCAGGTTCAACTCCTAGCATCCATCTGGCAATTTAAAATATCTAACTCCGGTCCCAGGAGATGTTATGTGTAGTGGGATTATGCTGGTAATGTAAATACTTGTCACGCCTTTGGGCTTAGTAAAAGCTGATCGGCCAAAGGCAAACAGGTAGTGTGGGTGGGGCTACCAGGAACATCTCAGAGCCAACACAGATGCCATAGTTGCTGGAGCTGCCAGGAGATGCAAAGGAAATGCTCTGAGAAAAGGTACCGAGCCACATGACTGAACGAGATGGGTTAGTTCAGGTCAAGGAGTTAGCAAGTTATATGCCTGAGCCCTAGATCAATCAGTGTAAAAATAATACAAGCCTGTGTGTGATTATTTGAGGCAAAGCAAGGCCGAGGGTGAGACTAAACCTTTGGTCCAGGCCCAGGAAGTCCAGGCCAGAACCATTTACAACACTTACGCCAACCTCTGCCCTCCATGGGAACTGCACATATGTGATACAGACAGAAACACAGATAAAACACCCATTTTTTTTAACTAGGTGAGCTAAGCTAAAGTTTATAGTATTAGTTTTCTATATTATGTCCAAGTTTACAATAAATTGAATGGTTTGAAACAATGATTGTTTGTTACTTCACCATTCCTGAGGATCAGAAGCCAGGGCACAGATTACCTGAGTCCTCTGTTCTTGTCTCAGTCCACAGCCAGTGGTAGCCAGGCTGCCATCTCACCCACAGGCTGCCCTGGGAAGAGTACACCCAGTGTGCCCTCACTGCTAGCAGAGCTCTTTCTGTAAGGATATACCTTGAAGGCTCCTCCTGCTTCTTGATGGCTGTTGACTGAAATCACTCCTCAGTCCCAGGTGAACCCCCAGTTCCTGTCTCATGTCTCATTCCTCAAATGCTTATTTACTTCATGAAGTTAGCAGGGAGAGTGTAGCATCACTCACCCAAATTCAGAAGAGTAACTTCGTGCAAGTCAAACATACTCATTGTCCCACTTAGTCACACGTGCCAGGTGTTACACTGCTGCCCTGTCTCAACAGTGATGATGGAACGCTCATTCTAAATCACTCTCCCATTTTAATAATCTTGAGTCATGGCAATAGATATAGAAAAAGTGTTTACCTTCGTGAGATCATAATAATCTAGGTAAATAGGGTTACAAGTGACAGAAAACCCAACTCAGAACAAAATCGGAAATCTGAGCTAGGACCGGGAACTCCTTTGCAGTGCTTTGCTATCATGGAGAATAGAGTGTTGGATAGAGTAGAATGTCAGGTCCTGTTGAAAAATATTAAAGGAAATGTATTGATTGAAATGATGAACCAGAGAAGAGAGTTTACATTGCTGGAAGAAGGTCCTTGAACAGGCAAGTGGACATAAGATCTAAAGCACAAGATAGCCTGAGATAACCTTAGATTGGACCATAACACTATATCCATAGAAATACAGGAAGGTGGAGCATGTGAATAAAAAAGAAAATTTTCCATGTGATGGGAGTATTTTAGAAAGTTTAAAAGGGTTGTCTAAGAGGACAAGGAAAGCAGTTTCAAGTGTGAACTCCAGACACAAAAATGTTTAGTAAGAATTTGTCTTTGTGTGTGTGTGTGTGTGTGTGTGTGTGTGTGTGTGTGTGTGTGTGTGTATTTGGTGCTGGGAAATGAACCAGAGCCCCCATCACA
This sequence comes from Sigmodon hispidus, assembly GCA_004025045.1. Classification (NCBI taxonomy): domain Eukaryota; kingdom Metazoa; phylum Chordata; class Mammalia; order Rodentia; family Cricetidae; genus Sigmodon; species Sigmodon hispidus. The sequence continues at coordinate 28,967 of PVIH01007388.1, forward strand.
TTTTGCCACTAAGCCACATATCCATGGTGCTCTACCCATCTGTCTCCTGTAACATTCCTCCAAACCAGCTGACAACTTCCTGTAGGTAAGGGTTGACACCAGGTGTGGTTGCCTAACACATTTAAGCCTACTTGGAAAATTGACCTTAAATATGCCTTCTCATAGCTTTGTCTCCTTAGCAACTACCAAGTTAAGCTAGATGAAGAAGTTACATGCTGGGAGCTAACTATGTGCCATGAAACCTCCAATTGTGGATCTTCATGAATCTGGAAATGAGAGACCTGTCAAACAAACCCAGGTATCTTGATCTCCCTAAGCAGGTCTGGGTTTAGGAAGCATATGCTAAGTGATGGGAAACAAGATAGGAGCTATGTGTAGCCCCAAGCCTCTGGAGGATGCAGCTACTATGCATGACCATCAGGGTGAGGGACATGGCAGTGAACAGGCAGGCATGGTGTTGGAGCAGTAACTGAGAGCTTTCACCTTGAGACAACTCAAGGTAGAAGGCCAGCCAAAGAAACACACCCTGACCCTGAAAACACAGTCAGGGAAAGAAACATAGTTGGGCCCTGAAACCAGAGCCAGTTTACCACACCCTGGCCCCTAAACCAGAGCCAAAGTGTTTAATAGGACCAATGAAAGAATCACACTTTGCCCTGAAACTAGAACCAAGGAAACATACTCTGCCCCTGAGCAATTGATCACGAAATCAGCCAATCCCTAAGCAGGAAAAACCAACCAATATACCTGAGCACAAAAATATAGCCAATCACTGAGCTTGTCAAGCTCAAGGGATTAAAATCTGACCAATTCCCACTCTGAAAATCTCCCAGGAAAATCTCTGTCCCTAAGAAGCCCTGCATGAACCCTGTGCCGTTCAGTTGGCAGCTGCCCTTCTCCACCTTGGCAGAGGCAGCCACTCTCCTGGATTCCTCCCTTCTAAAGAAATCCCTTGAGTGAGTTTTGAGTGAAAACCTTTTTTTGCCAGAGCAGAACAGAACCTCTGCTGGGAAACCTCTAGTAGAGTGGAGCAGAGAAGCAAGGAACATCTCTGCTGGGAAGCTCCCTTAGGGGAGCAGAGCAGAGCAGCAACAGACATCTCTTCTGGAAAACTGTCTTAGCGGAGTGGAGGGGAGCCCAGCTGTAATGGCTCACCCTCAGAGAGGAACAGGATTGCCACATCCTGTGGGGAGACCATTCCCTACAGGAACACAGGTATAGGTATAGCCTAACTTCCCAACAGTCAGGATGTCTTTCTCCTCACAGCTGTAGGTTTCAGGATGCCTTCCCTTCACTGTTGGAGGTACAGCCTGACTTCTGAGAGCCAGGATACTTTTCCATCCAGAGCTGTAACACTTGCAACTACTACAAGGCAGAAACAGAGCTAACTGGGCATGAATGCTGTGGTCTTTTGAAACCTCAAAGCCCACCTAGCTCCTCCAGAATGTAGCAGTTTCTATTTAAAGGAGAATCTTTTTGATCACCTGTGAACAAAAGAGGTGTATATTAGATTTTTTTCTTGCCAAAACCCAAAAACAAAGAAACAACAACAGACACCTTTCTTGGTTTTTTCCTTAAGAACCTTTTACTTGAGCATTTCCCTTGGTTTTAACCATGGTTATGTCTTTTCCCCTGGAGCACAAGCCAATGTTACAAACCAGTGACATAAGTTGTTTCAATATCCTGTGGATCCTGTGGGTATTAAACATAGATGGGTGAACAAAGCTGAGCATAATGAAGAACTACTGAGCAGAAATTCATTGAATAATAGACCAGGCAAAGCATATCTCATGCTGGGCATGGGGGAGCCTTTAATGCCAGCACTTAGGAGGCAGAGGAGAGCAGATCTGTCAATTTGAAGGCAGCCTAATGTACTAGTGAGTTCCAGGCCAGCTGAGGTCATATAGGGAGACCACAAATAGAAGTATATCCTGAGTCAGCTATGAAGATGCAAATCTGTAATCCTAGCACCTGGGAGATAAGAGGAAGCTGGTCTGGACTACATGGTACAAATCATTCTCAAAACAAACTGAATAAAACTCATGTGGGGGATGCTGAGCTGAGTCCAATTGCATAATGGAGGTAATGTCTTTTCTGAAGTCCAAGGGTCTGGGTAGAGAAGAGATGAAACACATTCTCACAGGACATAAAAAGGACTTAGGAGTTCCCTGAAAATACAGTTATATCCCTAGACCAGTGGAGAACCTAGGAGGTAAGGAACCAGTATGCTTCTCCGATGACATCTGTGGAGTCGTGTGCTACCCCAAAGCTGTCACAGGGGAATGCTGCAAAGACTCCAGCACTGGGAGAAACAGGCAGAGAGAGTGGCTGCAGGAATGGAGAGATGTCTTCATCTGGAGGATTGTTGAGGGTGTGAGTAGACGCGAAGCTTTCTTACTGTGACCTGAGGGCTGAACTTGTGTTACATTGTGTTATCTTCTTATCAGTTTCTACATCTTCACATGTGTGTGGTACTCAGATCTAAATGGTTTATTTCTTCCTGTGTGCATGCTGACAGAAGAGGCCACTGGTTGGCCTTCTCCTTCACTCTCTGCCTCTCTCCTGGAGCCCAGGGTTTGCATTTTCTTGCGTAGTTGGAAGCCAGCATGAGATTACCCTGTCTCCCTTCATCCACTCTGGGACTGAGGTTACAGGTCTTGTTACACCCTGCTTGTTATGTGGGTGTTAGGGTCTAAAATCTGGTCCCCATGAGTACTGTCAGAAGAAGGCATCTAATCTGGAACTGGAGTTATAGACAGTTGTGAGCCACCACATGGGTGCTAGGAACCGAAACGTGCTTCTCACTCAGCAAGAACAAGTGCTTTTTAATTTTTTTAATTTTTATTTATTTTTTTATGTGCATTGGTGGTTTGCTTGCATATATATCTGTATGAAGGTCTTGGATCCTCCAGAAGTGAAATGAGAGACAGTTGTGAGCTGCTATGTGGATGCTGGGAATTGAACCCGGGTCCTCTGAAAGAGCAGTCAGTGCTCTTAACCACTGAGCCATCTCTCCAGCCCTGCTTTTTAATTTTTATTTATTTTGGTGGTGGTGGGAGGCAGGATTTCAAGACAGAGTTTCTCTGTGTAACAGTTCTGGCTGTCTGGGGAACTAGCTTTGTAAACCAGGCTGACTTCAAACTCACAGAGACAAGTGTTCTAAACCACTAAAAGCCATTTCTCCAGGTCCCAAACAAGAACTTTAAAAAAAAAAAAAAAAGGTTTTAAAGATTTTTTAAATTTTTAAAAAATTATGTATACAGTGTTCTGCCTGTACGCCAGAAGAGGGCACTAGATCTCTTTATAGATGGTTGTGAGCCACCATGTGGTTACTGGGGATTGAACTCAGATCTTCTGGAAGAGCAGTTACTGCTCTTAACCTCTAAACCATCTTTCCAGCTAAAGATATTTTTTACATTATAATTATGCAATTTTAAACAAGTATTCTCTTTCTTTAAAAAATATCTGTTTGATAGATGACATAATTGCCTTTAGCATTTTTAAGAAATGGTGCATTAGTTCTTTTCTTGAGGGAATATTTTAGCTCATAAATGATGATTTAGGGTTTTCTTAGAAAGCTGTGAGTCAGGAAAGCATCACTACTGTGGTGGCGGAGCCACCAGACACTCCTCACGCTGCCTTTCACGTCATTACCCAGGCTTTCACCCTCTCCAAACATTATAATGGTGGAAAACTGAAAATAACAACTTACACAGAGTTTTAAGAATTCACAGAACCTCTGGCATGACTGCAAGGAGACAAAATAGAACAGTTACAGCTCAGTTGATTATCAGGAAATTTCAAGTTTAGTGTATCTTTTAATGTTCTGAAGAAAGCCCTATTTAGAAAACAATTATAGGGCTGGAGAGATGGCTCAGAAGTTAAGAGCACTGGCTGCTCATCCAGAGGACCTGAGTTCAATTCCCAGCAATCACATGGTGGCTCACAGCCATTTACAGTGGGAACTGATTCCCTCTTTTCTGGTATAAAGGTGTACATGCAGGTAAAGCATTCATATACATAAAATAAATCTTTTTAAAAAAGAAAACAATTATACAAATTGCTCCATGGTCATGGTATAAGAAGAGGAAGGAGTCAGAAGGTAGATAGGTAACAATGCAAACAATTCTCTTAATATTATCACCCAATCACTCTAGTGAAAATTGGGGGGGGGACCATAACACTTCATCTCTAATCTCTGCAGGGCTGAGGCCTTAGGCACTGAGAAAGTCTCTACTACCAAGGTTGACCCTCATCCCCAGCCAAGGCTCTAGATGACCCAGAATTCACTCTGTAGCCCAGGCTGACCTTGAACTCATAATCTCTCTGCCTCAGCCTCCCTGAGAACTGAGATGTTCTATTTGAACTATGAAGCTGTAATAGCTGTCTCCAAGCACAAACATCAACTTGTCAAGATGATAGTCCAGGCACCTTGAGGAAGGTGCAAAGCCTCAGGAGAAACATCAAGAGGCCAAAATCCAAATCTGTGTCTAAGACAACTGCTAAAAATAAACATAGAGTTGCCTCTCTGATTTCTTGGCAAAGAAAAAAGAAAAAAAAGAAAGAACTTTACCAATTGACATAAGTCTTCTAAAGGTTAAATATTACATGCAACTTTAAGAGGGATTGGAATATCATAATAGACGTATCTAACAAAACTAGAGAGTGAGGCATGAATACCTGAGAGAAACACCCTGGTAGAAAATAAAGATGTAAAACACTTTATTACATTCTGACTAATTACTCAATTGATTTCTGCTTGCTTATCTAGTTATATATATATATAGATATATATTTATATACTATATATATATATATATATAGTGTGTGTGTGTGGTGAGTACACATATGTGTGGTGGAAATGTTCCATCTATATGCTGTAAATAAAGGAACTGTTTTGGCTTGTGTTGGATGCTGTAGAAGTAGGTGGAGAAATCAGGATAGGCAGGAAATCAGAGACAGGTAGAGGAGGACAGAATTAAGACAATCCTGATCCAGCTGTCAAAGAAGAAACCTGTAAAGGTGAGCTACGGATCACAGGCCACAAGCCATGTAGCAGATAGATGAATGGAAATGGGTTGAATTAAGATGAAAGAGCTAGCTAGTAATGTACCAGAGACATAGGTCAAACAGGATAAAATTAATATAAGCGTCTGATTCATTTTTGGGGGATAAAAGTTGCTGAAGGCAAGATGGACCTCTGGCCCAAAGAGGGTCAAAAACTATTTACAACCCATGTGTGTAAAGGCAAGGTCACAATCGCAACAGTCATTCCACAGGAACTCTATCTTCCTCATTTGAGACAGGCTCCCTCATTGGCTTGAAGCTCCCTAAGTAGGCTAGACGAATCAGGGAGTCCCAGGGTTCCATGTTTCTCCAGCACTAGGGTAACAATAGCATACCACCACACCAGACCTTTTATATGTTTCCTGGGGATGAACTCAGGTCCTCACATGGCAAGCACTGCCTCAGCTGTTATCTCTCCATCCTCTGTTCATTTATTTCTGACACATGATAATTGTTTATGGAGTGGAGTGTAACAACTAGATACATACATATAAATGTGTAATGCTTCCTATTAACATTTCCATAGCCTTAAACACTTTCTTCATGTTAAGATCCTTCAGGCTTCTTGCTAAATTTGTGAATGGAATTTTGTGGCTTATATTGTCCCCTTATTTAAAAAAGAGAGGCAAGGGGACAAACTGCCTGTTGAGAGGGGCTGTTTACTTAGAGGAGGTGAACAGGTCCTGGGCCTCTACCTTCTGCAGCCCTGGGAAGATCTGTCCAGTGGGGATTCTCAACCAGCAGACTCTGCCTGCAGAATCCCTAACTAGCCCATCCTACCCTTGCCTGATGTTACCTTGAATTGCTTAGGTTTTACCTTGGAGGAAAATGTCTAACTATATTTATAAGACTTTTTTTGAAATTGCCAACTATTTTCTCTCTAAATCATATCTTTCTAAAGAGGAAGGGAAAAGGAGGAGAAAGGATTTTACCTTCCAGTTTAAAAAAAGGATAGCAGAGAATAATCTTGCGTGGGATCTTGATGCCTGTGAAAATGGAGAAAGCATGGAGATTGGGAACATCCATAGGGATAATCAGAGGAAAGAACTGGGAAATCTGACTCCCTTGAAGGTAGGATTTGTCTTTTGTCAGGGGATTGATTTTGGCAGGGGGCAAGATCAGCCTCTCTTGTGAATATCAAGAGACAGTTGGTCACAGAATGAGCTACTAGATCTTACATATGATGATCTCAGTGATAAGTCTTCCCGAGACCAAAGTACCTTATCAAGAATAATAAGAAATAATCCTCTTAAAATGGCCACCATTTGGGGCTGGAGAGATGGCTCAGAGGTTAAGAGCACTGACTGTTCTTCCAGAGGTCCTGAGTTCAATTCCCAGCAAAACCACATGGTGGCTCACACCATCTATGATGAGGTCTGGCGCCCTCTTCTGTAAAACTGTATGCATAATAAATAAATAAATCAAAAAAATTTAAAAAAAAAAAAAAATGGCCACCATTTATCATTGCAGCCCTTTGACACAGTTGTCTGTGAATATGCTGGGCTGCAGGTTTCAGATTGGACATACCTGTGACAGTCACTCTCTTACCTTTTGCAGTAACAGTCTGGATATGTGGTGTTAACTGGTCTGCCTCAAGCTGTCTCCACCGCAGGACAGTCACGGAGTATGCCTCTTTCTCCATTCATGATCCTTGGCTGGACTGCCAGTTAAAAGGAGCTCATGAACCTTCGTACCCTTTGGCCCCAGACCAGTGAAGCCAAATGTGGAGAAGTGGTACCCAAATGTCAGGACTTTTTGAAGTTTCCCGTGGGAGTCCTGAGAACAGCCAAGATTGAATTGTAGTTGTTCCCTGAGGAGAAATTCCTGTTCCAATGAGCTACATCTCTTATTTTCCTAGCAAGATCTTTCAAAATAGGTTGGAAAAGCTACTTGTCAATAGATTCAAAGAAACTCCTAAAATGGAGGTGCTGCTTTGTTCTTGGGGTAATCTGTTGTGCTTTTCTCAAGATTTAGTCTAAAACTTCCAATGCATATACTAAAGCTCACTGCAGACATGGAGATTAAGAGGTTACTTCGCAGTACTTCCCAGTGAGCTGTGAACACGGATAGCCATCAGAATCATCACTTTCATGGCTCAACATTTTAACTACAAGTAAAACAAATGTGTTCTTGATTGAGTCACACTGTGCAGCTCAGGCTGGCCCAAACTGGTGATCCTCCTGCCTCTGCCTTCCAACTGCAGCTGTGCATGCCCAATTTAAGAATAATGTGGAAAGGCTATGGTAAATTCTGTGGTTAAGAGCATTGGCTGCTCTTGCCAAGGACCCAGGTTTGATTCCCAGCACCCACATGGCAGCTATAACCCAGCTCCAGGGAATCTGATGCCCTCCTCTGGCTTCATCAGGCACCAGGCATGCATGTAATACAAAGAACATTTGAAGGCAAAACATATTCATACAAAATTTAAAAAAGAAAATAAAAGAAACACATGTGAAGACTTCCTACGTACAAAGCATGATGCCAGGTCAGGAGTTATTGAAATAGAAACCACAGAATTGAAGATAAAAGGTCTGGATATTCTTCAGGATTTTCCACAACTGAAACATAGATTCTGACTCAAATATCAAATGTCAAAACAAGTAAATGTAAAAAGATGGCTCTGGATGCTCCTCCAGACAGACCCAGGTTCAGTTCCCAGCACCCACATGGCAGCTCTCAACTGTCTCTAAGTCTAGTTCCAGGGAACTCAAACCAATGCACATAAAGAAATAAAAAAAAAAAAAAGCAATTTAAAAAAGAAAAGAAAAGTAAATGAGTAATGTATATTTCTTTTTTTGTTTGTTTGTTTGCTTGTTCTTTGTTTTTTAAGACAGGGTTTCTTTGTGTTGCCCCCATTGTCTTGGAGCTCACTCTGTAGACCAGGCTGGTCTTGAACCTTAAGAGCTCCACCTGTATCTGCCTCCTGAGTCCTGGGATTAAAGGCATGCACCACCACTATCTGGTCATAATCCTAATTCAGGATCTGTATCATTCAATCCCACTACAAACATTAAATCTCTATTGGGAATATTTCCCAATAAATTTAAAAATAACCATCAGTCACTTCTATTATTCTTGGAATCATACATTTGTCATTTTGGTAACTTCATCTGATTTTTACAATGCCCCCATGGGGTGAGCATTAGACTTTTCTGCCCCTCTGTGTAATGCTATTGACTGTTTTATATATCAATAAATACATGAAAATGTAGGCTCAATGTTTTCTGTTTTCTACTGTATTATGACAACTATCATTCTGATGTTTTAAGTGGGGGTGGAGACATGGCTCAGGTGTTAAGAGCCTTGGATGCTCTGGTAGAGGATCTAGGTCAGTCCCCAGCACCCACATGTTATGGTTCACAACAGTCTATAACTCCAGTTCCAGGGAGTCTGGCACCATCTTTTGGCTTCATTGGACATTAGATATGCTTATAGTACACACATACATGTAAGCAGAGTACTCTTACATAAGTAGTAAAAATAAACACATCTTTTTATTTATCAATGTTTTCTATTGAGTTTTTTTAATGTTCTACAATAGTTTTTAGTCTTTAACTTCTTTAAAGTTCTAATATAAATAACCTAGAATAACTATCAGAGTAGCATTAAAATACATAGCAAAATAAATTTAAAAATTAAAAATATAAATACATGAATACATATCAGACAATATTTAAAAAACCAAATAAAATACTAAGACCATTAAAGTGAACTAAAATGTTACAGAGGCAAATTCTTAAATTTGAAACCCTATGTTTTTTAAGACAAAGTTATTTTTGATTGAAAGAAAGTTACCAGTAGGGCCAGGAAGAACAAAGCACTGGATATTTTTGAGTTCCTTTGAAGCCTCAATTCTAGATGATCTAGCTATGAACAGATATTTATAAGTGTAATATCAGCACATTTAAAATAGTTCTGATGACCCTCACTTATATATGATGAGATGGTTCCCCGCAGGTCAACACCTCATTTTTTAAGGACTAAGATGCTGCTTCCTGTTTGTGTAACACACTTTTATGGTTATTTGTGACACATAAATCATTGTTTCAGGACACAGGAGTTTTGTTAATGAATAATGAGAGTTGCAATAAGTAGAAAATTACTGTAATACGTGAGTAGCTCAGATAGGTGTTATACATTGAGAAGTTCAACCAAAAATTACAAAATGGATATGAACTATGCATCTGCAGGGAACTTATCCCAGATTCCATTGGGTGGGAGACTTGGCATAGGCATGTGGTGTAAGCAATGTAAAAGAGGCCCCCTGTCCAGTCCAAGCTCAGCATGGCCATGTTGCCTCCAGGTATTGGAAGAGTCCCATCCCTACAAAGATCTCCAAAGCTCCCCCAAGTCTAGGCCCCAGCTGACTCCAGGCCATAAGGCAATTCTTCCTCCTCCAGCAAAAACTGATTTGTGTCTCAGGGGAATTGAGAAGATAGTCGCTTCCTGTTGTCACAGCTCTGGGGTGTCAAGACCTGGGAGAAGGGAGCCTAAAGTCTCATGCAATAGCCAACTTTATGACTTCAAGCTGTATACAAACTTAAGAACAGGCTGTGTTTGAAAAAAGAAGTAAATAAAAAAAAATAAAAAGAAAAGAAAAGAAAAAAAAATTAAAAAGTAAGATAATGGGCCAGCCAAGACTTTTCTGGGCAGTGGGGGTGAGCAGGGCTGTGTCAGGTGTTAGGTGAAGCTGTGTCCCATGTGAGGTTTCAGTATAGGCATAGGCCAAAGGGTTTATCCTGGCATCCCAAAGAGAAAAGCATGGACCAGCAGAAATCGCCAAGCTGTCACACTAGCTCATCAGTGGAACGTGCACAAAGGTCAGGGGGCATTGTCCGGAAGGACTGAGTCTAGAGAGGGTCCAGCAACCCAAACAACCAAGACCTTAATTATTCCCAGAAATGGACCTGTGTCTTGCAGAATGTCCGTTTTGTTATATATAATTTTGCTGACATCTGCTTTCTCGCACTCTCATTGGGGTTGGAGTGCTTGGTCCAGAAGCTTCCTCCAATGTGTACATCCTTTGGTTTGCTTTTGGTTGCTGTTGACTGACTGTGCAGCTCACACACAGTAGAGCTGGGACCTCCAGCTGCTGGCACTTGCTGTTGGGTAGCAAATGACAAGTAAACAAAGGAGGCTAGCGTTCCAACACAGCACCTCAGCAGCCTCCAATATACCCTGGCATTAAAGATGACTAACACAAGCCAGGCACACACCTCTAAACCCAGCAGTCTGGAGGAAGAAGCAAACATCTCTATGAGCCTGAGGTCACTATTGTCTACATACAGAATTCCAGGATAGCTGAGGCTTTATAGTAAGTCCTTGTCTCAAAAAAAAAAAAAAAAAAAAAAAAATGGCAAACAGGAAATTGATTAACATAGGAACCACCCTCCCCTAGAGGAAACACTATCCAATGGGTGAAGCAAAGCTCCTGACTGAGGCCCAGGAGACCTTTCATTAGCTGGATCGTATACATCCATGGAGCAGGAAAGCCTAAGTCCCTGTGGGAAGCATTAGCAGGGAGTTTAATCTAAGATAAAAACAATGGAAACAGGTGAGCGTAAAGAGCCTTCCAAATAGCGTTTCATTTGCTTAAGTAAAGAAATGGCATTGCTTTGATGCAAAGCACTGGCACCCAGCAGCAAGATGCTCAATGCAGGTGAGCAAGATGGCTCTAAAAGTGGTGTAGTGCCATGGGCTGTTGCTATGGAGATCCCAGAGAGCAGCCACGTAGATCACCTTACACATACTCTAAAGCTTAATCTGAATCTGGTTGTGGACGTTTGTTACTGGCAAGGCCTATATGACATTTGAGTCAGAGCCAGTAGTTTCAGCTAGGAGCTTGCTAGAAAAGCTACTGAATGTGTTAAAATGTTGTAGGCCCATAAGATATATGTCACATAAAGTCTACTCTCTCAAGTATACATTACAGAGGTATTAAATGAATCACTTTTTTTTTAATTAAATGCATACACATTTTAAAAAAAACAAAAAAACAACCTCATTATCTTATCTTGAGAACCTTTTCATTTCCCAAATTGAAGCTCTGGCCGCCAAACAGACCTAAAAACAAGTCCCCTGGTGGGTCATTGGCATGTTAACATTTAGTAACCTCCAGGCTAGGGGGCTTCTGAGCATTGCTAACACAACCATGGTGTAGATTACCCAATTACTTCAGGCCTTAACTCCCCTAAGCCTCCCAGGACCTAAGGACAGCGTTACTATCACAAATTCTAGGCTACAGTCAGGGAATGACCAGGCATTTTCCTCAAGGTTGTACAGGCGAGGAAGGACTGTTTGAGCTACCACCTGGGTAGCTCTCACCCAGGTGTCGTGAGGAACTTTCTCTTTGTATCTCCTCACAGCTTATGTCTCTGGTAAAGAGACTTGGCAAATCAGGACTCTGCTATTAGTGTTTGTCTCTCTACAAACTTTATTCTCTTGCACAGTTCAGCTCAATGTGTCTCTATTTTAGAGCACTCTGGAGCAGAGAGGGTGATCAAACAGGACGCTGAAGCTGCTGGGCCCTAGGCAGGGGGTGGTAGTGTGGCCAGGCTCCCTACTGGTTCCAAATTTTCCAGGTTCAGGAGCATAGCATGACTCATGTGTGGAAATTCCAAAAGGCCTTGCCTAGGGTGTGGCTCAGGAGTTCTGGCTGCTCCATCTCATTACAGCTGAAGCTAAGAGCCTTACAAAGCCCAAAGCCTTGTGTAGCCAGAAAGGATAGATACATCCCACACAAGGCACAGAAACACACAGGAAAATTTCACTGGAGACATAGGAAATGAACTAACTCTTGATTCAGCAGCTGGCAGGTCAGTTGTGACCAGGTGGATACAAAGATGCACAATTGGCTAGAGCCTGCCCCTCCAGAACACCCAGAGAGCACACCCAGCCACGGAAACTTGCTTAAAAGTGGGATGAATTAAGCCTCTGTGTGCGCATGTGTACTTGGAAGGTAAATACAGGAGAAGCAGGAGTCCAGGATCAGCTTACTCTATACATATAAGACCCTGTCTGAAAACAAAAGAATGTATCTACCCAAGCCCTTAATGACTGCCTCAGAACTACATTAACTAAAGAGCAATTAACTATATTGTCTAATGGGTAGAACCCAGCACTGTAACATCACTTAAAAATTTCTGTGCTCAGGACATCTTCAAAGAGATGCTGAACTACCTGGCCTAGCATAACACTCAAGCCTTGGGAATTTTTTTTTTTTTTTTTTTTTTTTTTGTTCTTGTATGATTAAGAACTACTGAATCAGACAAAATAGGGCAAATCATCCTTTTAAAAAGGTGTGTCTGTGTGCACGTGTGTAGTGTGTATGTGTGTGTGTGTGTGTGTGTGTGTGTGTTTATGTGCATATGCGCGTAGATGCCCTTGGAGTCTAGAACTGGATACTGGGTCCTCAGAACTAGAGTTACTGGTACTTGTGAGCTCCCAGTATGAGTGCTGAGTCTCTAACTCAGATCCTTTCCAAGAGCACAGCAAGCTCTTAATGGCTGAGCCATCTCTCTAGCCCCATTTTCTTAGGCCATGTCTCATTGTCAAGGCTAGCCTTCAACTTACAGACGCATCTGATCCTCTTGATCAGCTACCTCCTCCCAAGTAGCTGGGGTGACAGGTGTGTGTCACCAGCCCCAAGGCTTGTTTTGCTCATCTTTAAATTTGCAAAGTCTCACCCAGCACCTAACACTGAGCACCTCCATAGAGTACAGACAACCACAGGCACATGGGCAGCTCTCCTTGGGCTTCCAGATACTTTTGACTGTGTTGCTTTTATTTACCTATTTACCTGCTAAAAAGGGAAACAGAGGATACAAAATTTAAAGATTTTTTTTTTTTTTTTTTTTTTTTTTTTTTTTTTTTTTTTTTTTTTTTTTTTTTTTTTTTTTTTTTTTTTTTTGCAGAAAATGGAGATTTCTGAATTGAGCAGTTCCAACTAGGAGGGCACAGGGGCTCCATTCCCCAAGCATAAAGGATGGGTTTGTTTAGAAAATGTTTGGGTTACATGGCCAGTGAATTAGCTCAGAGGGTTAAGGGAGCTTGCTGCCAAGTCTGAGGACCTGAGTTCAATTCCAGGGTCCCATGTGGTGGAGGAAGAGAAGTCCTCCAGGTTGTCTTCTGACCTGCACCTGTGTTTTATGGCATGACACCCCCCACACCACACATAAATAAATACTTGGCAATAAAGTTACACTATTTGGTCTATCCCCTATAATGTGTCTAGTGAACATGCTTACCTTCACTGGCTGTTATTGACTGGCTGAAGTTCTGTTTTTCTTTAGTATAGACAGACACAAAATATAACAAAAGTTGTTTTGCTTATGTTTGCAAAGTTAAAGGTTAAGGTCACTCATGTGGCCTTGTCAGTTCTGTTTAGGGATCCTTCCCTGGACTTTGTTTGCATATTAGTTTACTAACAAGCCTGGTGGCTTTCCAAAATATTGTATGGTATCCTCTTAATAGATGAGGGAGGGAAGTGATGCTTGATGAGATTGGGCGATTCTTCTGTTGAAACCCAGCCAAACTGAGTAACAACAGAAAAGCTCCGTTCAATGCTTGTCTGCTCACGAGTTTAGTGAGAGGGCTGGGCCTCACCTGTTGGAGCTGTGCTCTGAGGAAGTGTGTACCCATTTGATTTAGCAAATCTGCTGTATTATTCTGGAATTGCACACATGTGTACCACCATGCCTGGGCCTGAAGTGTAGTTTTTTTAAATATTTTATTTTTATTTTCTGTGAATTGGTGCTTTGCCCACATGTACAACAGTGTAAGGATGTCAGATCTTGGAATTACAGATAGTTGTTAGCTGCCATGTGGATGCTGGGAACAGAACTCAGGTCCCCTGGAAGAACAGTCAGTGCTCTTAACCACTGAGCCATCTCTCCAGCCCAAAGTGTAGTTTTTGAAAAGTGATTATAGAAAAAATATCAAATGCAGAGTTCTCTTATAGGGCTTCTCTGGTGATCCAGTCAGGGTCAGCCTGGCTTTGTTCACATTTTCCCCCACCGGCCTCTACTTTGAAACAAAATCCCAGCACATATTTCAATGTCTATGCACAATGACTTAAATATGACCCCCAAATCTCCACCATGTCTGAAAAATGAATAATGCCTTCACATCATCAAATATTCTATTATTCACACATTTCTGGTTATCTAAGGAAGGAACAGCCATTCTTTGGGGATTGAATTAAGTTTTGTGTGTGATTGCTATGACAGGGTCTTACTATGTAGAACAGGCTGATCTTGAACTCAGGGAGATCCACCTTCCTCTGTCTCTGCAGTGCTGGAATTAAAGGTGTATTGCACCACCATGCGCAGCTCCTACACATTTTTTAAGTCTGTGCTTTTCTTCTTCCTCTCCTTGTAACTACTATTTACTGAAGATCTCTGATTCCTCAGCAAGTGTCCCTAGAGTCTGTTTGTCTGTGGTAATTATATTTGTTTCCAAAATTTCACCTTAGTTGTTACTAGTGTGCTATATATATACATGAAAAGTTTCACCCACCTTAATCCCAGTGCCAAGCATAAGCATAGCCAATATTAGTAAACCATTCTTTTTTTAATGGCTGGTAGCATTCAATAGAGTGGGGAGGAGGGTAGGTGTGGTTTTCTTTTCTATATGCTGTGGGTAGAAGTAGATGCATCAGGTAAAACTAGCCATCTCTCCAGCCCCCCACCCCAATAGGTAATTCTAAGTGTTGACTTGAATGGGTCATGGGTGTCTGAGTAGTTGATTAGAGTATTTCAGCACTTGGGAGGTGGAGACCTGAGGTTTGGGAGTTCAAGGCCATTTTTAGCCATAGAGTGAGTTCAAAGGCTGCTCTAGCTCAAGTGTGTGTGTGTGTGTGTGTGTGTGTGTGTGTGTTTATGCCAGAAGTTATGTGTGGTTATGTGTGGTGTATTCATTGTATTCATCTATGACCCTCCATCTGTTTTGAGAGAAGCTCTCTCTCTGAATCCAGAGATCCCCGATTGGCTAGGCTGGCCAGCCTGACTAGGCTAGCTGGGGATTCAAACTCAGGGTGTCATGTTTGCATGCCATCTACTTTACTGACTGAACCATCTCACCAGTCCTAGGCCAAATCTTTAGAGGAAATCATATCTATAGCTGGTTGGTTCTCTTCCCTGAAGAACCCACACTAACACAGTATTTTTGTTAAAGTGATCCATTCCTAAGATTTTTATCCTAAGAAAACATATTATTCAAAAATATTTTTACAAAACAAATTAGCCATGGTGCTATTTACAAAAATAAACAAACAAAAAGCCTAAGCTACATATCTGTTTACTAGATGGGAACCAAAGGAATTATAGTACATTAATTTGAAAGAAAATTATACAACCATCAATGATCACTGCAAAGATTATATAGCAGCATGGGAAAGTATGTATAACTAAATGTAATTTATTTAAAAATGAGAAGATAGAATCAGAGAAACTCTAGATATGAAGAAAAAATACATAATAAAAATGTATGTTTCCAGTCATAGGATTATATACAATTAAAAAGCTTTCTCTCACCAACTAGACATTTTAAAACAATAAATAAAATATATGAAATGATAACAATGAGGGTGTTAAATTATCAGTGATAACTAGAGTAGATTTTAGAATATAAACATACCTACACCCAAGTTCTACTTTGTAAAGATTCTGAGACAAAGTTGGGACCACTATCTGTTCATACACACACACACACACACACACACACACACACACACACACACACACACACACCATGCCTAACCCATCCACTAGCAAATAAACAGGTGATTCTTGATTCCAATGCCTGGTGATGGCAAATTCTCAGCGTGAAGTCCCCCAGGTCTATGTGGAGTCATAAGCATGTCATTGCCTTATAGGCACTGTAGGTGATAAGGACTAGGCTGTCCTCAGGATGGCTCTGGACTGCTTCAGCCACTCTCTGCAGTGTCTGTGGACTGTAGGCAAGCGGAGGCATGGCCCTCAGAGCAGGACTGCTCCACGAGGCGGAAAGCCTCCAGGAACTCATTGATGTCGATGTGGCCATCTTTGTTGAAGTCGATGCTTCTGGCGAGGTCACAGATATTGTCATCTGTGATGTCGATGTTCATATGGGAACTGAAGAGCTTCCAAGTCTGTCTGAACTCATCCAGGGAGATGAAGCCTTAGAGGACGGAGAAGTCAGTGAGCCCAGAGTTTCAGTGCTTGTATTGTCTGACTGGTTCACAGGGAAACCTGTTCCCCAACTAGGCAGACACAGACCCCAAGGCTGAGGGTGAAATATAAACTCCCAAGGGGACCACAGAAAAGCATAGATCTGAGTGCCTTTCAGCCAGGAGCAACTGTGTTCCCTGGGAGGAAGGAGCCTTCAGCAATAATGGAGACATTTTCTACAGTTGTAGGGAACATGAGAGTGGGGTGCTATGGGTGTTTAGTGGATAAAAGCCAGGGACACTGATTAACACTGTACAGATGCACAAAATGAACCCCCCAAAATATACTATCCTGTCCCAAATGTTAGTGGTGGATGCTTTATGCTAACTCATCCCAGACATATGCTTATTGCTTATTTATACTGCTTACAAAAATTATTCAAGCTGGGCACACTTGTCCTTGCTACTTAGAATATAGAAGTGAGAGGTTTGCTAGGCCCCAGGCAGGACTTAGACAGCAGCCTGGATGGTGTACTGAGACCCCACCTCAAAAGCAAAGCAGGTTATAACCTATCAAGACTCCTTGGATTCACGCATGGGCTGTTATTTTCGGCTGATTTTTCTGCTGTTCTGGAAATTGAACCCAGGACCTCTCAAAAGGCTGGCCATGGCTCTAGCAGATACTCATCCTCAGCTCATGGCAACTAAGCTGTTTTCATTGTCGTGTTTCTGTTCCCACATATACACATGCTTATGCATGCCTATGCCCATGTGTGCCACAGCCTGCATGTGGAGGTCAGAGGGCATCTTTCTGGATTCAGTTCTCTCCTCTCCTGCCACTGCGGGTTCTGGGGATTGTCAGGCTATGTAGCAAAGCCATTCTTTTACCCACTAAGACATCCATCCCATTGGCCTTCAATGTTTGTTTTGCTTATTTTCTTATAACAAAGATTCCAAGATCACCCAATGAAGGAGGAGTGTTGGTGCATGCTGTAATCTGGGATTCCTAAAGAGGGTGAGGCGAGAAGATGGCTGGAGGCCAAGAGTTCACAGCCAGGCTAAAAAACACGGGAAGAGTCTATCTCAAATAGATAATAAATAAATCCCACCAAGACCATCTAATGTAAAAAGAGTAGTTTTTCCAACATTGCTGGGGGCAATTCAACAGCCGCAGTGACAGGGAAATGAGTCCTTTTACCTGAATGATCACTGTCTATGATCCTAAAAATCGTCTCCAAGTTGGATCGGTTTCGGTAGAGTTTTTCCAGAAGACTCGACTGTATATTCTGTAAGGAAATAAATAAATAAATAAATAAATAAATAAATAAATAAATAAATAAATAAACCTCCCCATTTTTAAAATCTTATAGTTAGCACACAATGAACTCTGACAATTCTACATTCTTGAAAAAGAGCAAAGCCATTTTATTATTATTCCAGCACTTGGGATGTAGAGGCCAGAGGACTGGGAGTTCCGTCCCAATCCTTGATCATTCATGGTTAAAAAATACCCTAACATTGACCATGGAGGATGGTTGTGCATATTTGCAAATGTAGTCATCCCTTCACACCCAGAGTTTAACATCTGTGAATTTAACCAAGAATGAAAATTATGTCAGTACTGAACATGTACAGACTTTCTCCACCATTATTCCCTCTACAATCCAGTATTATAAATTTTACATAGCATTTGCATTGCATTAGGTGTTTTAAGAAACCTAGAGATTAAAGTCTGCTGGAGGATAATAACCATGCTGTTTTACATAAGGAACTTGAGCATCCACAACCGGAGAGCTGATGCCGGATAACAAAGGGTGAGCGTAAACTACACATTATTGGATCGGGCTCTTTCAAGTGGGTGAATTACAGAATGTGTGAAGTATTTTGCAACAAATATATTTTTTTCAAAAGCACATAATGAAAAGTCTCACTTAAGTGGCATAGTCAGTTGCTATTTCCTAATGTTTAGACTAGAGAAGTACCATGATGTTGGGGAAACAAAATGAGACTTAAAGTGGGTAGACTGGAGTTTGTTTTAGTTCTGTTTGGTTCTGACGCTTGATCCAGGGATTTGGGCATGCTCAGCACAGGCTTTCCCTCAGGGTACACCCATTAGCCCATGCCTGAGTCACTGCTGGGGAATTCTATAACCCCAGGTTAATGTCTTAAGCTCTCTGGGCAATGCGTTTTCAGGTCTAACAGCAAGTATAACACTTACCTCTAGAGTGTTTGGGGGATTAATTGAGGCAGCTACATAACCCCCCAGAACACACAGTCTGAAATATGAGGCTGTAACAAATGGTTGCTTTTGCTTTCCCCACCTGCTCCCTAAGGAGTTCAGAGGCTACAGAGTGCTCGGATCACCACCACACCCTTACCTCTCGGCTCAGCTGTTCTTTGGCCAAGCTTTCCAACCAGGACTTGTACTCCAGCACATTGTCCACGGAAGTGTTCACTAGCTGTGGCCGTAGCATCCGCCATGGCAATCCCAGATGCAGCACAGTCTCCACTGCAACCGCCCAGTCACTCATGGTGATTGTGCCTGTGGGAATGACCAGGCCTGTTGGCCTGCCATCTAGAAGTCTAGTTTCTTGTCTAGCAGGATGTGCATGCAGTGCAGACATTTTTATCCTGACATTCTTCTTATTTTTATTTTTTTATCATTATTGGATTTTAGAGTCAGGGTTTCTCTGTATAACAGTCTCTAGCTGTCTGGAACTCGCTCTGTAGACGAGGCTGGCCTTGAACTCTGCCTCCCAAGCGCTGGGATTAAAGGTGTACACCACCTCCCACCCCTATCCCACAATCCTGACACTCTTGAACTATAGGTGAATAGCAGGAAGAATGGGCCTTGTTACTACTTCTGTTGGTGGGGCAGAGTTGGCTGAAAATGAGGCTTACCAGATGGTATACAACATAGTCAGTTTGAATTACAGATAGACAACCAACCTAAGTGTGTGTCAAATATGATAGAAAATTTTCAGGCTGGAGAGATGGCTCAGCAGTTAAGAGCACAGTCTGTTCTTCTGAAAGACCTGAGTTCAATTCTCAGCATCCACATGGCAGGTAACGACTGCCTGTAATTCCAAGATCTGACACCCTTACATAGTTGCAAGCAAAACACCAATTCACATAAAATAAAAATAAATATTTAAAAAAAATTGTCTGCCTTTAATTAAAACTTAATTGTGTATTCTTTTGTTTATTAAATTTGGGTGCATGAAGATTATTATAAATTATAAAACATGTATATGTGTGGATGTATATATTTATGTATAAGTATGTGTATATGTGTTTGTGCATGTGTGTGTGTGTGTGTGTTGAAGGCTCTCTCTAACAGACCCCAACATGGCAAACATAGCTCTGGAAGACCCTGCCCTTCCCCCATCCCCTCTTCCTTGGTAAACCATAGATACCACCAGGGTCTATTCCCTTATTTGGCCATTTTCTTGCCTTGGGACTGACTTCCAAGGTCCAGCTATCAAAGTATTGAAGTCCAGCAACAAAGTCCCCTTTTGGCTTATTTAATTAACATGGCCAATTACAATTAAACACCTCATCCTAAAGGTGTTTTCTCTTTATAAACTACTATTTGCCTATGGACCACATCTGTCCCCTCTATCCTTTGTCCTTTAGGGAAACATCCCCCCACCCCAGACCTTGTCTCCTATTGCCTGCCCTTTGTTCTTCTGGGGCAAATCCCCTTGTGCTGAGAACTTGGTCTTAGGGTGTCCCTCAGGGTTCTTTCATGTATGTATGTCTCTCTTTCTCTTTCTCTCTCTCTCTCTCTCTCTCTCTCTCTCTCTCTCTCTCTCTCTCTCTCTCTGACTACATCCCTCCCCTCATAGAGACTACATTGAGCTGAAGAAGGTGGGAAACTGTGTTTCCTCCGTCCTTACCACTCTCATCCGCATCGTGCTTCTGAAATTCGACCAGCAGGTCTGAGGAATGAGCAAATAAGTTTTGCCGCAGGGCTCTGAGGGCTGACTCCTCCACCCTGCTGATCCTGGAATCCACGGAGAAAGGTTCTGTGAAAAGCGAGTCTAAGACAAGTCTCCTCTTCTTCTCAGTACCTCAGACTCCCAAGAGCTCAACTTTGGAGAGAAGTGCTCCATCTCCCATTTCTCCCCTCTGTCCCCCACTTTTCCCAGTTGTATGTGATCAGGACCAGCCTGGGGGACACTGTTCCTTCCTACTACAGAGCAGTGGACGGCTCAGGTAAGGAGAAAAACCACCTCTGCCATCAAGTGCTCTAAGCAGACCCATTATTTCTTCCATAAAACAGGCATAGAAGGCCACCAGCCTCACAGGGTGAGCCTTTAGCAGAAAGCCTGGCACTAGCTTTTTATGTTTCATTTGTTATCATACTAAATCGTCATGCTTTTCTCATATTTTATTATTATGTTAAGCAAAAAATGAGATTTACATAAAAGCACAAAAATCACTAATTTGGTTTTTTAATTTTTTTTTGATGGGAAAGTGGGTGCTGGGGGTCAAGCTTTGCCCATTCTAAGCAAGTGTAGTTACAAACTATGACCCTAACCATACTTTCTAATTTTTATTAAGTCAATCAAATATTTATGGGCATAGCTTTTGGTCCAAAATAGATACTCAATAAATATTTAGAATTGAAGGGACAAGAGATTAAAAGGAGATAAAAAGCAAATGTACTTAAATTTTAATACCTTACCTAACCTTTCTATAAATAATGATCAGCTAACCTTTGTTTTCAAGGGATAACTATTATTTATTTATTTTTTTAAAAAAAAAACACTTTTATTTATTTATTTATTTGCCTTGGTGTTTGCCTGGAACTGGAACTACAGACAGTTGTTAGCTGCCATGTGGGTGCTGGGAATTGAACCCGGGTCCTCTGGAAGAGCAGACGGTGCTCTTAACCACTGAGCCATCTCTCCAGCCCCCGATAACTATTATTTTAAACTTTTTTGGTTATGTTTGATAAAAAAAATATTCATTGGTCCAGGTATACTGATCCATGCCTTTAAATCCCAGCACTCTGAAGGCAGAAGGTTCAGTTCAAAGGTTGTCTTGGCTACATAGTAAGTTCAAGGCTAGCCTGGATTACATGAAACATTCTTGCAACAACAACCAAAAAGAAAAGAAAAGAAAAAGAAAAAGAAAGAAAAGAGTTTTTCTAAAGAAGAAAAATGTTCACTACAATTTAAGTTATTTAACTAACAACCCTATATGGGTTCCATTAACCCTTTATGTGAGCTAAAACTTGGTCCAAATTGCATGGGTATATGAGTACACAAGCTTTGTCTAGAATTTGTTGTTATATCAGAAGCTAACAGGTCTATAGGACCCTAAAAAGGGGTGTGTGTGTGTGTGTGTGTGTGTGTGTGTGTGTGTGTGTGTGTATTTGACGCAGTATGAGTGTGATCAGAGAATAACTTCCTTTTGATCACATAGATTCCAGACATGGAACTCACATTGTCCAGCTTGGTTGCAGATGCCCTCACCCACCAGTCCTTCACACCCACTGAAGTAGGTAGGTAGCATCACTCTGACACAATGACTTGGCCTCACCAACTACAACCCAGGCTGACTGTGCTATTCTGTAAAAAGTAAATTTAAACCGTAAATGAACTGTGAATGGGGTTCCTCTGAGAAGAGTGAGAGTTGATCACCTTGAGGTTTTGGGACAGTTTCCTTATTTATTTCTAAGTTAACCCTTGTGCTCCTGGTGGCTGATGCAGTTGACAGTGACTTTATTGGAAACACTCAGTGTTTACCATGAGAGGAATTCTCTTTGGTCTTCTCATTAAAGCCCCCCTGTCATAGAGTCCCCCACGGTGACTCTTTTTGTAATGACAACAGCTAAGTCCTAGAAAATTGCAGCCTTCCAGTGCTCGATCCATTTCCCTGCAACAACTGAGTAGCACTGTGTGGTGATATATTGTATATTTAATAAAAAATAGTCTGCAATATCAGAGAACAGAATCACCCAACCAACTTCAAAGGCCAAACAGGGTAAATCTTCACTGGTCCTCAGACTGACTCGTCACACAGGCAGAATCCTGAGCACTTGCCTCCTCCTGCCTTATATTGCTTTCCCTGCCCAGCTATTTTACTTCCTGGTTCATCTCTGCTAGATCTAGGATTAAGGATGTGAGCTACCACTGCCTGGCTGTTAGGCCTTGAACTCACAAAGATCCATTGATGGGATTAAAAGTGTGGATCACCACTCCCTTACCTTCATGGCTTGGCTGTGGGTGATTCTGTCCTCAGATATTCCAGACTATTTTTATTAAATATACAGTATATCACCACAGCACTGTGTCAGCTCAGGTAGTTGTGTTTTTGTTTTGTTTTATAATAAAGCCCCAAGGATGATTTGGATTCATGGGAAGGTTGATTCTCTCTGGGAAGTTTACATTTTATGCCACATTTCTTTCTAAAAAAGGTTGGACTCAAAGTCAGTGTTACATCTTCAATATTTGAAATCTCTACCCACTTGATTTATGCTAACTTTGTCTATTTTGACTTTTAATTTAGTTTGACTGAATAATTTAAAAAGGCTGCTCAATAGACTGAAAGTGGACCTCTCAGCAAGTACTCTTTTACCCTGAAGCTCTCTTCTCCATGGGAGGCAATAATGAATAGCCGTTAAATCCAGAACACTGCAATCAGACCACCAGGGTGCAGACTGCCTACCTCACTCAGGCTAGCTGAGCTAGGTTCTGCTTCTTAGTGAATTCATCTACCAACACGAAATTGATAAAATGAAATAGGTACATTTCACAAACTCACTGTGAGACGATATATGCAAATTCTTTATAACTCTCAACATACATAAAATTCTCAACGAGGGTTAGAACTCCAAATCATCTCAAGAGATACCAGTTGAATTCTATCCCACGTTTCCTTCCTCACAGTTAACAACCTGAGCCCTGGAACTTATTTGCCAAGTCCCATGGGTGAAGGGCTTGGGGCAACACAAACCTTCCTGGGTATCGGGAAATAGGAAAGTAACATTGGAAAGTCTTAGTGGCCTGATATCTGGATATTACCCAGAGGCACCTGTATCAGTGATGGGAGGGATGAGGTGACAGGGTGTGGAGAAGCAGACTGCTCTACCTTTGCTAGGACTTGTTCTTCAAAGGTTCATATGTTGGGGAATTGGACTGTGGTGTGGAGGGTGGGGCAGAGAATAAGGTCCTTAGGACATCACACACACACACACACACACACACACACACACACACACACACACACACACACACACACGAGATTAAGGTGGTTCTCATGGGACTCTTGACTGAATTCTGTGAAAGAGCTATTAAAACAGACAAAACCTAAGGGTCCTTCATTGCTTTCCATCTCAAGCTGTGCTATTTCTGGGTCCTTACCCCTGATGAGATGCCATCTGCAGTTATGTAGACCAAAGGGCAGACCAAGGGGCTGCTCAATCCAGCCCATTCAGCCTCCAAACTATATGATAAATAGGCTCATTTTCTTTGTAAACACCTCGCATCAAATATTTCATTATAATAACAGAAAACAGAATTAGGCGGGTATGGTAGTGCCTGCCTATATTCTTAGCTTTGGGGAGGTAGAGAGAAGGGACAGAAAGTGAAGGTCATCCTAATCTATATTCGAGGTTAAGGCCAGCCTGGACTACATGAGACCCTGTCTCAAAAAAGAAAGAAAGAAAAGAAACCAGTGCTGGACGCAAACCTTTCATCCCAGGGCTCAGAAAGCAGAGGCAGGTGGATTTCTATGAGTTCAAGGCCATGCTGGTCTACAGAGCAAGTTCCTGGCTAGTTAAGGTTACACAATGAGACTTTGTCTCAAAAAGAAAAAGAAACCCAGCAACTGCAAAGAGAATAAGACAGGATCTCTGGTATGATATCTAGTCTAGCTAGATTTTAGTACAAATATAGCTAAATTCTGGAGAAATTGAATAAATATAATGATATCTAATGTTTCTAAACACAAATTCTTTTTCTTTTTTTCTTTTCTTTTTTTGAAAAAAATATTTGTTTTTATTTTATGTGAATTGGTGTTTTTCCTGCATGTATAACTATGTAAGGGTGTCATATCTTGGAATTATGGACAGTTGTTAGCTGCCATGTGGATGCTGGGAATTGAACTCAGGTCCTCTAGAAGAACAGTCAGTGCTCTTAACCTGTGAGCCATCTCTACAGCCCCTTTCTTTCCTTTTTTAATAATTATTTTTGAGATAGGGTTTCCCTTTGTAACAGTCCTGGCTGACCTGAAACTCACTCACTATGTAAACCAGGTTGGCCTCAAACTCACAGAGAATTGCCTGCCTCTGTCTCTGAGCACAGAAATTAAATGTACCACCACCACTCAGAAAAATTCCTGTTTGTTAAAATAACTACTCATTGACAATCTTACCTTTGCCTCATGGTTAGCGTGTGTGTCGTCTTGTTAGCCTGATACTGCACAATATGTGGAGTCAGGGCTGGCCCCAGTTTGACATAGGCACCTCTGTTGCTTCCAACTTCATAGTAGTTAGAGGCAGAAAAGATGGTCAACACCTGAACCAAAACAGAAGAGACACCGTTTATGCATACTGAAGAATCTTCACCCTTATTCCCATTGGTCAACCCACACCAGGGCTGCTTCTCACCCTCATCTATGGACCGACCTCCTTCCCTTCTTCCCATTCTTCCTCCCCTCCCTCCTCCTCCTTTTATATCCCTTTCTCTGTCCTCTATACTGTTAGAGAATTATGACTTATAATTGTAGACAAACTGATTGGAGATCCATAACATGATTTCACTTTTCTATCCTACGTAAAATTAGCAGAAGTTGTTTTAAACCAAGAGGTAATACACCTTATTTGGTTCAGCTTGGAAGTAGGCTGGATCTCATGAACTGGGGCAGTCATGTATAACAAGCAAATTAGTTCCAAAGCTAGAGAGCTGCGTGGTGCAGCAAGGGGCAGAGAAAACCTTTTTCGATTGATGGACACAGGAGGCCACGGTTTCCCCAGACACATCTTTACCTCTAAGTCACATGGTTTGAGGTTCATTGCCTCAAGGCAATGGATTTTGGCATGACCAAACAGACAAGTAGAATCTTGTGTATTTGAGTATCTCCAAATGCAATAATGTAGAACTCTGTTCTTAATTCTTTTTTATTTATTTATTTATTTGGGTGTTTGTGGCCCTGCATGAGTTTATTGCTCTCTCTCTCTCTCTCTGTCTCTCTCTATGTGTGTGTGTGTGTGTGTGTGTGTGTGTGTGTGTGTGAGAGAGAGAGAGAGAGAGAGAGAGAGAGAGAGAGAGAGAAGTGCCCACAGAGGTTATGGGCTTTGTACCTGTGGTGGTTTGAAAGAAAATGGCACTATTAGGAGGTCTAGCCTTGTTGGAGGAAGTGTGTCACTGTGGAGGCGGGCTTAGAGGTCTCATGTATGCTCAAGCCAAGCAGTAAGACACTCTGCTTCCTGTTGCCTGTATATCAACATATAGCATCTTCTTCTCCATCATCATGATTGTAAGCCACCATGCTCTCCACCATGATGATGATAGACTAAACCTCTGAACTTTAAGTGAGCCCCCTCAGTTAAACATGTTCCTTTATAAGAGTTTCCATGGTCATGGTGTCTCTTCACAGCAATAGAAACCTAACTAAGACAGAACCTCAGAGATACCCTGTGAGATTTCTCCTGTTGACATGTACATTTTGTTCTGGGAGATGCTGAAGATAATATCTCCTTCTTTAAGATTTACAATGAACACAGGAAAGGGTTCTTGGAGCCTTGCAACTAGGATCCATAATAACCACATAGTCAGATGTTTCTTTTATTAATTAACTGTGAATCCACTGTTCTTTCAAGAAAGAAGATTCTAGGTACACAGAGTCCTACATTATTGCATTCCAATATACCTAAATATGCAAGATCCTAATTGTCTGCTTGGGATTTTTGAAGGGATATTTGAGGCAATTAACCTCAAACTATGTGACTTAAAGGTAAAGATGTGTCTGAGGAAACCCTGGCCTCCTGTGTCCATCAATCAAAAAGAGTTTTATCTATCCCTTGCTCTCTGGCTGTTGGTAAGCAGTAACTACTATCACATTTTAAAATTTAAAAGCCAGGTGTAGTGATACTTTTAATCCCAAGAACCTCAGGAATCAGAGACAGATAAATCTCTGGAGTTCAAAGCCTACCTGGTCTACATAGTGAGTTCCAGGATAGTTAGGGCTATGTAAAGTGACCATGTCTCAAAAACAAAACAAAACAAAACAAAACAAAACAAAAACGTCATACAAGTCAAAGGTAAAAGCTTGTAAAGCCTGAGACACTGGCTCTGTTGGCAGAGTGCTTGCTTCATAGTACGTGAGGAGTAGAGCAGCTTGCCAGCACCCACATGAAAGGGTGGGTTAGTGGTACCCATCTATAATCTCAGTGCCAGGGAGGCAGAGATAGGCAGACCCCTGGGGCTCACTGGCCAGCCAGTCTAGATGAATGGGTGAGTACCAGACTCAGTATGAGACCTCTATAAATATAGTGGAAATCAACTGAAGAAGATAGGTGATATTGAACACACACACACACACACACACACACACACACACACAGAGTACCTAGCTGCCTTGGGTAAATAGGAAACACATGCTAGGCACAGCTGGCGGTCAGCTCCCAGGAGGAACTCTTTGGACCACTGCTGTGTCTGTCTGTCACAGATCTGCACAGCTGCCGAGACTCAGCCCACCTTGCGGCCATGGCAGAATTCATAGCCTTCAGGTTTGCATTCGTGGGAACGAATCAGGAATTGGAGCTTGTATTTCTCCAGTAACTTTTCTGTCACATCAGGCCCGAAGTAACAGCCTCCTCCTCGGACAGCATTGGCTTTGCAGCCATCCTGAGCCATGGGGTCACTCCACAGAATATCCACAACCTAGGAAGACCAAGAGGTACACATCCACTCAGTAATTCACAGGAAAAACAGGAGGGTGGAGGAAGAGGGTGGGAGAGGGGAGCAGAGAAGGGAGAAATAAATAAATTTCCATGCAATCAATATTTGACACATTTCTATTTGGAAATTTTCTTTGGTCAAGGAGGCCAGAAAGGGTGTTGGGTTCCCTGGGCCTGGACTTACAGATGGTTTTGAGATATCATGTGTGTTGGGAAACAAACCCAGGGTCCTTTGGAAGATTGACCAGTGCTCTTAGCCACTGAGTCATCTCTGCAGCCCGTGTTTGTATTTTGGATGCTATGGCTACATTTAAAAAGATTTGCCACATCTTTTTGTTGTTAGCATCTTGTTTTTAATTTGTTTGTCTTGAGACAGCCTTGCTAAGCAGCCATTGCTGTCCCTGAACTCACAGTGACCCTCTTACCTCAGCCTCCCAAGTGTTTCGGATTTCTTTTTGTTTGTTGGTTTTGAGACATGGTCTTGTGTAACCCAGGCTGACTGATCCTCCTGCCTCCACTTCCCAAGGACAGGGATGGCAGGCATGCAGCTTAGAAGTGTTTCATTTCACAAATGAGTGTACATGCCCATTGGCTAGCAAGTACAGACCCATTTTCTTGGAGATAAATCTCATGTGAAAGGCCAGCATGTAGAAGAGGCAGCACTGTCTGGGGAACAGCTTTGCATAAGGGTCGCTGTCCTCAGAGCCTGCATCTGAGGCCATGCATCCTGGCTCTAAAGTGAAGGCAGAACTCCTGGAAATGGCAGGAAGTCCCCGCTGTGGAGTTCAGAAGGCTCTAGCTCTGGTCCTGGAGAGGCTCAACCAACATTTTGGTTTTTAAAGTAATTTAAGAATTTTGACACAAAGCTGCAGAAGATCTGAGAAGTCTTCCCAGAAGTTCAGACTCTACTCTCTTGTTCATATTTAGGAAAGAAAGCATTTTCATTACCAGGCTTTCACAGTGCAGCTGCAGTGTGATGATATATAATACTTTCTAACTGTACTTTTCAGGGAAAATGCATTTGATTTGTAAGTATTTGTGCACTAGTGGGTCACATGTTGTAAGAGGAGAGACCTCCATTTTAAATCTCTAGTGTAAGCTGGAGTTGAAGCCTAGATGAATAACTCTGGGAGAGGGAGGCATCTGTTCCTCACCCTCCTCTTTCCATCCAGAGGCTATTTCTGCTCATTTTGGCTCCTAAAAGATTCTGAATTCTTTTCTTTATTGAAATTTTATGAAATTGTCATCTTTGGATGTGACAAATGAGTATACCATCAAGTTTTCATAGTTCCTTAACTGCCCAAGGCTAACAACATCGTCTCCAACCCTGTCACCACGTGGGTGTGCTGATAGTTTTATGTCAACTTGACACAAGCTGCAATTATCTGAGAAGAGGAAACCCCAACTTAAAAAACGTCTCTGTAAGACTGGCCTGTCAGCCAGTCTGTGGGGTACTGTCTCTATTAATAATTCATATGCCAGGATCATCCATCTAACAGGGAGTGCGACCACCTTGGACAGGCCATCCTGGGGGACATAAGGAAACAGCCTGAATATTCTATGGAGTCAGTAAACAGCAGCCCTCCATGGCTTCTTCATCAGGTCCTGCCTCCAGGTTCCTGCCCTGTTTGGGTTCCTGCCCTGAATTTTCTCGATGATGGGCCATGATGTGGAAGTGTAAGCAAAATAAACCCTTTCCTTCTAAGTTATTTTTGGCCATGGTGTTTAATCACAGCAATAGAAACCCTAACTAAATAGCAGCCAGCTATGTGGTACAAGCCCTTAATTCCAGCATTTGGGAGGCAGAGACAGGCAGATCTCTGAGTTTGAGATGAATCTGGCACATGGTGAGTTCCAAGACAGTCAGGGCTACACAGAAAAATCCCCATCTCAAAAATGAAAAACAAA
This sequence comes from Sigmodon hispidus, assembly GCA_004025045.1. Lineage (NCBI taxonomy): Eukaryota > Metazoa > Chordata > Mammalia > Rodentia > Cricetidae > Sigmodon > Sigmodon hispidus. The sequence goes on from PVIH01007388.1 coordinate 58,000, forward strand.
CCTAAACAACAGCAATCACAAAACCTCCCTGATATGCCCTTGCCCTGTTTACCCAAATCCCCTTTTAGCAAGCGATGGGCCACACTGTGCAGTGCCTACCCCATATCTGCCTATTTCATCTGTCCTGACAGAATGACTGTGTTTGGGGTAGCAATGTGCCCAACTACACACACTTTTCCAGACTCCCTTGCAGCTAGGGATGGAGTTCTAGGGAGCTAGGGAAGTCCATGCTTTCCTGAAAACAGGACAGAGGCTGCTGGCTGCTTCTGTTGGTCTTGTGCTCCAGTGTCCAGCTTCCTGCATAAAATTAGCATGGAAAAGAATCCACCCGTGTGGTACCTAACCTGCATCCTCAGCTGATGCCAAGTCCTGGACCAGGTATTCTTGGGCAACAGTCCCCAAAAGCCTCTCCCCACTTGCTACAAAACATTAACACGAATTATTAGACAAAAATTAATGTCCTTCTGGATAGAAAGAAGGTGCTAGTTTCTGCCAGGGCAGCAGCCTGCCTCTGCTGCCAAAGCAGTTTCCTTATCATCTGTCATCAGGTGCCTTTCCACTGTCATGTGACATGTGCATCCCTTTAAAAAGTGCCCATCAGGCGCAGCTCACTCTCTTGTCTCTTTTTTCCTTTCTTGCCTTTGTCTCTTTCTCCTTTCTTGCCTCTCTTCTTGTTTCTTCCTTCTCTGTCTGTCTCTCTGTCTGTCTGTCTGTCTGTTTCATGCCCCAACTCTAACAGGCCTCCCCACCCCCACCAAGAAAACTCCTCTTGCACTAACTGTTGTGTGTGGCATGTTTGCTTAGGGCCATACCTTGGCAGGGCTCACCTAAAGTACGTACCACTTTGTCTTTCTTTTCTAACATTTCAAAGGGGCCTTGGGAAACCTCCTGCATTTGTGCAGGAGTTTTGATCTATTGGTCCCCCAGATGGCAGGCAGATTCTCGGAAGCAGCAGCTAGCCACACTCACCTGCTTCCATTCTTCCCGAGTGGGTTCCAGGGCCTCTCCGGCATTAGCATCGCAGTCGGTGTCTGGGGCCAAAGGTAAGGGCTCTCCCTTCTCTCTGTTCCCCTGGAAGCCGGCTTGCTGCCCGCACCGCTCCAGCTCCAGGTCCACCGAGTGCCGCCCCTGCCGGGACTGCTCCTTGTGGGCAACCGAGCTGCAGGGGATGCTGCACGATCGGCTGGATTTGTAGGCCTTAGAGTCAGGGCTCGGGTGAAAGGGCGAAGTGGGCAGAGACCGGCTTTGCGGAAGAAACCATGGAGTAGGCTTCTGTCCAGAGCTTGTCTGGTTAACTTTTCTCTTCTGCTGCTTTCGAGGGTCACCTTCCTTTCTCACTTTGAACCTCATGGTGGAAACAATCTAAGTGTGTTTAAAAATGAGTGAATGAATGAATGAATGAATAAATAAATAAATACACACAGTTGTGAGAATGAGAAGCTAGACTACGTTTGTGCATCCAGGTCACAAACCCTCCTGTTCTATGCAGTTTTCCTGGGCTGAAACAAGCACAGATCTTGAGAGCAACCCTCAGAACTTCGAACAGTAATTCCATACAGCCACCTCATTCAGACATGTGATTGGCAGGCTTATATCTTTTTTGCTATATCATGTTTACGTTAGTCATATTTAAATTATTCATATTTTTTGCAAACACATCATAACATTTTGTATCTCCAACAGCAAATTGTGTGCTCCGTGAGTCACCCCTGTGTGTACACTGTAAACACTGCCCACGCATCAGTCATGTAAGAAATCCTTCTTTTCATTAATAATACCCGCAAATGGAACAGCAGTGATGCAGAGTCAGGGTCAGGGCACAAAACACAGCCGGATAGATCCTGCCTCTAGGGGAAAACAACCAACTATCTATTCTGTGCGGGGTTTGGCGCCATCTGCTGGAAGTCCTGGATGGCATGGATTGACAGGCTGGTGTGTAGAATAGAGAGAAGCAGACCCGTGCAGGACAGGTCACAGGAAAATGCAGTGACTCCACCTGCTGCAGAGGAACAGAGGAGAGGAAGCAGGAGCCCTTTTTAGCTTGAGCTGTTATCATGGTGCTGGGATGGAGTTAAAAAATAAATAGAAAGTGTGTAATTCTCTGCAAAGACGGGTCTGGCACGGAACTGCGAAGGGTCTGGCACGGAACTGCATGGCAGGATACACCAAGACAACTGTCCCTGGGGCCGAGGGCTCCAGGGCTAAGGAGGCTTAGAATTCTGGGAGTTCATGTGCACAGAATGGGGGATTCCCCTCCCTCCCTGCTCAAATAGATGTAGGAACTGATGTAAAAAAAAAAAAAGAAAGGAAGGAAGGAAAGAATAGAAAAGAAAAGAAAAGAAAAGAAAAGCATAGAACAAGACAAAGAAAGGTCCTGGAGAGGGCCAGCGAGTTCATGCAGCTTGAGAAGAGTCCACACTAAGAGGCAACAAGACTGTACGGACACCGGACTGATGCTACCCGATCCCTTCCTAACAGCCGGAAAAGAGAAAGAATCACCTGGTTCCTAGTCACCCTCTTATGTCATTCTTACAGCAAAAGCCAGTCACTAGTGACATCCCTGTCACCTCGCAGGAAACTTTAAGGATTCCATCAGCCGTTCCTAGAAGTGTCTCTAACAACCAGTTAGGGTTTCAGTATATTGAACCTTGCCTTTGAGTGAGGTGATACTTTGCACAATTTACATAAGTCAACGCAGGTTCTCAGCAGCTCTGTAGGACATCACTTACAATCAGCCAAGAAAACCGAGACACTGAGATACAGAGACTCTTCTTGCACCGACCCGGTTAGTTTGGCTGGAAACACTCCTCCCCCCCCCCCCCCCCCCCCCCCCCCCCCCCCCCGTGCGCGCCCCGCCCCGCCTGCCTCGGCCATCCCCACTCCCCCGCCCCCAGAGGCTCCCCTGGTTGTTCAAACTGCTCTGCTAGGCCAGCCACAGAACTTTGCCAACTAAATGTTAGGAAGTTAACATGTGCTAAGGCATGAAAATAAACTGTTCCTTCGATTCTTTCCAAAGTGCCTCCCACTTGTGTTTTTAACATTACATATGGGTCTCCCCATGAGAAAACGGCTCTCCTGTGGTTGGCCGTCTCTGTCTCCAGATGGAGACACAGCTGAACAGACGGTTTGGGCTTGAAGTCTGTGAATCAGGAAGCTTTCAAAAATCAGGTGACAGGCAACATGCAGAATTAATAAGGGAAACACTAAGTGGTAGGTTCTAGGGCTCTACACTCTGGAGAATATAAGGGCCAGGGAGGCGGGGCGGGGCGGGGACGGGAATGGGAGGGGCAGGAGGCTGGAGAAAAGAGGAGATGGGTAGGAGAACCAACTAAAATTAAATATGGGGACTGGAGAGATGCATCAACATTTGCTTTTCCTGCAGGGGACCCAGCTTCAATTCCTGGCACCCACATGGTTTCTCAATCATGGGAGAACTCCAGTTCCAGGGGATCCAATGTCCTCACCCTATCTCTGCACATTCATGGTGCAATACGTATGCAGGCAAAATACTCACAGATAAAAATAACACACACACACACACACAAACTTATTTTAAAAATTGAGTGTGAAGGCTGAAGGGGTGGCTCAGTTGTTAATTAACAGCTTGCTGCTCGTGTATAGACCTGGAGTTCAGTTCCCAGAGCCCACGGTAGGCAGCTCCCAACTACCTAGATTCCAGTTCCAGGATACCCAGCGCCATCTTCTGGCCTGCACAGGCACTTACACTGCCATAAAAGTCTGAACATAACCACCTCTGAGTGTGTGTGCAAATGCCCCAAGGGAACCTGAAACTTTAAGGCTGAAGCTGAACATGGTGGCAAGCAAGCAACTGTGCGTGCACACACACACACACACACACACACACTAAAAAACCAAACATGAAGGAATGTAATGCCCTGTGGATATATATTACATACTTAATAAAACCTGAATATTAGATCCTTGAATACAAGGATAAACAGCTGAGAGTCAATCACACACACCTCTAATCCAGCACAGGGAAAGCAGGAGTGATGACCTCCACCCTTGATCCCATAACTTCAGAGACAGAACTTCTTCTGTTTCTGTGAGTTCAAGGCTACACGCCCTTAATCCTAACCTGGATGGGATAGGGGATATAAGCACTGTAGAAACGCAGAGAGAACAGAAGCGACTGGAGGAAGTGATGCTGAGGAACCTGGAAGACAGCTGGGTGAGAACTGACTGTGGTGCTTCCTCTCTCTGATATTTCACCTCCCCCCCCACCCCCAATATTTGGCTCTGAGTCTCATTCATGCTACTACAATGCCCAGAAGCCGATTGTGGGTCTCTGAATGCTAAAGAGCTCCCTTATCAGCATTTGCTAAAAAATTTATTTTTTTCCTCTTTGAACACTGAGTTTGGGTATACAGGAATATGTTATCCATCCTTTGGTCACCAAATCACAGACGTCATACCCAAACGTGATAGGCAGAATCTAAATGCAGAAACCTTGGACTCTGAGGCAATGTAAGTGCCAGATGCCAGTGGTCATGGTCATGTGGCCCTAGACCATGAGCCTGATTCTATGTGTTGAGAAAGAAGGGCACAGAAGTTTGTGAGGTCAACAGGACAGACTAAGTCAGTGTTGACCCCCAACTTAGCCTGTCTCCCCTCCCCCTCCCTCCCCCTCCCCCCCAAGTATTTTTTTCATCTTTCTTTTAAACTTTATTTTTATTTATTTATTTATTTATTTGCCTTGGCGTTTGCCTGGAACTGGAACTACAGACAGTTGTTAGCTGCCATGTGGGTGCTGGGAATCGAACCCGGGTCCCCTGGAAGAGCAGACGGTGCTCTTAACCACTAAGCCATCTCTCCAGCCCCCCCCCCAAGTATTCAGCAATGATCACACACTCTAAGATACTGTGTTTTCACATTTTCCTTTCAGGTAAACATAGTCATTTGACTAAATTCTTATCAATTAGATTGGAAATGCTGGGTGCCATGGGGTGTCCATAAAAGAGAAGAAAAGATCTGTCTTTTTGTTGTTGTTGTTATTTTTAACTGGCTAGAATGTGATCATGATGACTGGAATTGAAGCAGCCATCCTAGATCATGATGTACTGTGGCAGATCAGCAAGAATTCCAGGTTCCTAAGACTTTGTAATGTCGCTACAGACCTTCATTTACACAAGAAAGAGGTAAACATTTGACACAGACATGTGGACCTTTCTGTCACCTCAGCCAAGTGTAACCACAATTTTTATAAGGCACGTGTAACATATTTAACATATTTACATTTGACATTTACAGTGCCAATAACATTCATATTCCCAGTATACGAGTTAAATCTAAGGTTATATTAAGTTAGCTTGTCCAAGGTCACAGATTCTAAGAAGCAGGGGTTTTATCCCTCTCTGCCTCACTTCTCAGGCCAGGCTTCCCTGATCAGGTAACCCTTTCTCACTTGAATCTCTGTGGCAAAGGCTGTCCACCTTCCTAGATCTGTCTCCCTATTCTTTCTCACAGGATGGAAACTACAACTTTCTTGTCAGTAGGTGGCCAACAATAAAATACTTCATTTCTAGCTTTCCTGCAAGTGTGGGGGTCACCATGTAACCACCGTCTGATGAGAGGGGCCTAAAGTGGAGAAATCTGAAAGTTCTGGATTGTTTTGGGAGGGGGGGACCACTGTACCCCCCACCTCCAGTGTCCATGAGCGTATGTGGCACATTTTCTTGGCAATCCAGATTAAATCTTGGAGGTGATACCCTAGGATGATTCTCTAGACAATGTCACAGAATAAAGTTTGCCATGTTAACCAATAACTAAAAATTCCAAGACTCAAAGCTAGACTGACCCTAAAACTGTGTGCTGTCATGTATGCTCATAGCCACTGGAGTCATTCAGAGTTGAGGTGGGTAAGTTTCTCAATAGTAATGAGTTCCATATTGTGGGAACTGTCAGGAACGTGTCCCAGAGGATGTTTCAGCAGAGACGGCCGCATGGGGCAGCATTAGGTACCATGAAAAGTTCAAGAGTCTATTATGAAAAGAATGCAAAGCCTTTGTTTTCCAGGTCTCTGTTTCTGAAGTGAAGTGGAGAAGAGAAGGTTATTGGTCACTGGCCATGATCTATTCCATGTCACATGGCCCACCTCCTCTGCCAGCACACAGGGCTGTAGCAGGCTCCTGAAGGGCAGACACAGTCTTGGATCATTTTCATACCTCTTTAGTATTGCCTTTGCACATGGCAAGCAAGCACCCTCCCGAAATACACATGGGTTGAATTTAGTTAAAGATGATTCAGATATGAATTATCTGGGGATATGAATTATTTGAGAAATAGAGGCTCTTTGAGTAACGGTAGGAAGGGACAGGTAATTAGAATTGTCTAAATCTAAGATGGCAAACATACAACACTGGCTGCCACTCTTCTTATGTATCTATGACAGACATTGCTAACGGATTACAGCACACCTACTCCCCATGAACCCTCAGCCCATTCTCTACATTCTCACCAGTTACCATACCAGGCGACATTTATTTTACATGACAGTGTGATTGACAGAAGGTGAGATCTGTATCAGCTCATGAATCAGTACCTTGTGCCTGTCTAGTTTAGCCAGAAGTTCCAAGTTAGTCTTATCTGAGATCCCACCATGAAGAACCAGGACTTTCTCATCAACCAGTGTGGCCAGCGGAAGCCAGCAGAAGACATCTTGAAGCATCCTTAGGATTTCCTTCCCATGTACCTGAGAAATGATACCAATGAGACATTCAGCATCACAGATCTCAGTCTGAGGAAAAAAAAATGTGACTTTGAAAGGGGCACACCTTGTATTTCTGCATCACTTCCTTGGTGAAGCCGTACCTGGACACAGAGGCAAAGCACACATTAAGATGAATTTAATAACAAAAGTCATGGCGTGATCACATTTTATAAAAACACTTATTCTATTTTTGTGCCCCTAGAATATGTAAAAAGAGATAAAAATCATTATTAATAAGTTTACAATTTTTACATTATTTCTGGGCAGAGAAATTATAAGATATTTAAATTCTATTCTTTTTATTTATCTAGATTTACTACTTTCTATGTGTGCATCTTAATTGTTTACAAGTTAAAAATGTTAAAAATATGTTCTTATAACAATAGTAAAATAATATGGAATTTAAAAATCTCTTAAGGTATTATATACTATGTGTTCTTTCAGAAAGTAGAAAACTTTATTTTTCCAGTAATTGAACCTGGGGCCTTATGCATGCTAGACAAGTCCTCCATCACTGAGCTGCAACCACAGCCCTAGGGAAACTATGTTTGAAAAGCATCTCAAGTAAGGAATTCTAGTGAAATAATTTTCTACAACTGAAAGCAAGTGCCCAACAGGCAGTGTGTGGGCCTGTACCGCAGGTTCACGAGGTGATCTTCATGGTTTCCTCTGTTAAGATGAAACTCTTTCGGATAAACCAACATGAAGGCAAACAGGACCATCAGGACCTCCACCGATTCCCTGCCCCGATCCACGAAGTCACCATTGAAGATGTACGCCCTCTCTGGTGATGGGAGACCATTCTTCCATCCAAAGATGAGTCCAAGAGGAGGCAGTGGAGGAGAGAAAGAGAGAATTAGATTACAGGCAGCAGCAGGCTTCTGACTGCTACGTCAGACGTAGCCAGTTCTGCGATCTGTGTCCTGTGATCTGTGGGTTTCTCTGCACAGGAAACTCCAGCAAAAAGGGAAATGTTTTCTGTTGTGTTCTATTTCTTTTCTAAAGAGGCTGAGGATAGGAGATACCCATCAAAACTGACACTTGATGCAGAGACACACTGTTGCCATATGGGATAGACCAAAGGATGCTGGTCTTGTGGCATGGAAACTACTTTTAAGTTCTAGGAACATAATGATGATAACAAAAATAGTCATAATGACTGCTATGGACTCATGGGGATTAAATAAGATAATACCAGGCTGAGCATGCTACCCTGAATCCCAGCACTTGGAAAGTAGAGTCAGGAAGGATCAGGAGTTCAAGGCCAGCCTGGTCTATATGAGACCTTATTTCTAAAAACTTAAAAATAATGTATATGTGTTCTTTTTATTATATTTTATTTTTATATTTATAATTGTTTAATAATATAGTAGACATATAAAGTAATATTGTACTCATAAAATATTAAATGTGTACTCTGTTATGCATTTTATGTATAGCTAAAATAGATATAAACAAACTTTGGTTGCTTCCATAGTAATGTCCTTTATTTGAAAAAATAGAAAAATCAATTGCTTAATAGTGGTTCCAACTGCTTATCAATATAACATTTGAGTTTGCCTAAATTTTACAAAGATCAACCAGAACAGAAGCAAAGCTGACTTTTATATCATGTGTTGGACAGGCATATATATATATCATTCAGAATAATATTTTACATATTCAAGCAATCAGGGCTGAGAGATGTCTTGGCAGTTAAAAGCACTCTTTTCCAGATGACCCAGATTTGATTCCCATCACACATGGAGGCTCACAACCGTCTGTAAGGCCAGCTCAAGGGGATCCATGCCCTCTGCTGGCTTCCAGGGGCACTGCATGCAGGTGGTGCACTAAAATACATGCAGGCCAAAAAAAAAAAAAAAAAAAAAAAAAAAAAAAAAAAAAAAAAAAAAAAAAAAAAAAAAAAAAAAAAAAAAAAAAAAAAAAAAAAAAAAAAAAAAAAAAAAAAAAAAAAAAAAAAAAAAAACATAAAATAAAAATATTTGGGGACTGGAGAGATGGATCAGAGGTTAAGCGCACTGATTGTTCTTCCAGAGGTCCTTAGTTCAATTCTTGACAACCACATGGTGGCTCACAACCATCTATGATGACATCTGGTGCCCTCTTTTGTATAATGTATAATAAATAAATAAATCTTAAAAAATACTTAAAAAAATACAGGCTCTGTGTATGTGTAAAAATAAGCAAAAAAAGAACCAACAACAAAAATCATATAAAATAAAAATACTTGAAAAAAGGGCAATGGTTAAGCATTTGTGTAATGAAAATAATATCTGAACTTTTAAATTAAGCCTCAGAGCAAGAAAGTAACTTAATTTTAATGTTCATACCTTATAAAATATAAATATTAAGTCATCCAATTGGCCATGTAAATCTCCTAACAAAGAAAAAGAATATTAGTTCATACTGACCCTTTAACAAGAAAAATACTATGCCTGGAAGAATCCTACCAAGTTAAGAAACCAACAGTTCCTAATTTGGGGACAATGGCTTTCATTTCACCTCACTGCAGATAAACTTAGTATTGAAAAACAGAAAATGGGTTTGTTTTTTCTTTGATTCTCACAAACAGCAAATAATCCATGTTGTCACTGAAGTAAAGATGGCGGAGAATAAATAACACAAGGTGGTTGGGGTGAGAGCTGGGGCTTCACCCCACTTAAACTAGAAGCTCCCTTTGGGGCCAACGTTAGGAGATTGTTCAAGAAAAGTTACCAAATCTATGTATAGCAAGAAACCTCCGGTTGAAACAATGATTTTTAACTTTCAGATGCAGGGTGAGGAAAACATAATCACTGGACCAGTTCACAACCCCATGAGCATCTCCCTCAGCTGGAGTGTGAGCGTCTGTCCCCATGGATGTTGTTGAGAAAGTGGCAAAGATTAGCTGCTATGCTTCTCCATGGCAGAAATGTGTATGGATGGAAATAAAAACTCTCTAAGCCTTGAAATTTGCTCAAGTACCGAGAAATAAAATATCTGATCATACAAAAGCCTGGGTGGAGTTTCTTTGCTTGCTCTTTGCTGTTGGTTGGTTGTGGCAGTGATTTTGTTCTCCATATAGAATGTGAATCTGAAGCTGCTATGAATTGTTTCTCTGAACCATGTCTCCTTCTAAGTAAGCGTGGGACAAATGTGTAAGTGGCCAGCTGAAGGAGACACGCTGTTCACATCCATCATCTTCCCGCTCATTGGCTCAGCTCCTGCTCCTGGCCCCCCTCTAAGGCAGAGTTTTCTAGTTTGTATCCAACCAGAGAAGGTCACTCCCACGGGCACACTTACCGCACACCGTGATCTCCTCACTGTAGCAGGTTGAGACCCGGTTGATGTTCGGCAGCTGGGCCAGGTGTTTCCTGGTCTCGTACAAAAGATTCAAGACATAGCGAGCGTGGAGCTGCTACTGGGGGGAAGGAACGGGAAACGACAGTGGTGGCCACCCCAGACCCCAAAAGGAACCAGTAAGCTGTGGACCCTCTGGCTCAACCCCGTTTTTCCTTTCCTTTCCTCTCATTTGTACGGTCTGCAATGAGTCACCTCCTCTTTCCTGTCTAGCCTATAAACCTCTTCTTTGCCCTTAGGGAGCAGTGCATGTCTGTAGGAACAAAGTATGAATTAGGGCACATCCATTGGTAGTGTGGATTGACCCTGCCATTGCTTAGAAACAGCACCCCATGCTGCTTCCGTCTTGTCAAAGAGCAGGACTGTGAACCATGCATCTCTCAGAACTGGATCTCTTCTCACCAGCCTGCACTGTCGGGGGTTTGCTCGGACTGTATCTATTGACAGGTCTCCTTGCTTCCGCCCCCGCCCTGCATGCCAGTTTCAACTCAGCAAGCACTCTAGTTTTATTACTACTCCATACATAGAGGTTCTCACTATGAATCCCTGACTGCCCTGGCACTCACTATCTAGACCTAGCTAGCCTTGAACTCACAGAGATCGGCTTGCCTCTGCCTCCCAAATTCTGAGATTGAAGGTGTGAGCCACGGGGACGGCCACACAGTGAGCAAGCTGGAGGGTCATTCCTGCGATTCTGCCTTGTCCCCCTGGCTTTCCCACGCTCCCTGAACAGTTCACGAAGATCCTTCCTCGGGGCCTTTGCACCTGCTCCTGTCTGGAATACTTCACCTCCCAGGTATCTCACTGAGGTGTATCCCTCACCACCCCGGCTTTACTCAGACATTTCCTTCCAGGCTGTGAAACTGCATTGCCCTCTTTCTGCTCACTCTTCCATGGCTCTCATCACTATGTATCACATATGCTACCATACACGGACTTGACTTGTCTCCCTACACCACTGCTATGCCAGCCCCGCACCCCCACCCCAGGTCAGCATCCCTCACCGCAGCTGCAGGCTGAATGAACAAAACAGCAGAGGTTTCCATCTTGGAGCCTGGCTATACTTCCAGGGCTGGTGTGGTCCACCTTTACTCATGACTACAAGGCCTCCAAATCGGTGGGGACCCACATTCCCACTTAAGCTTACTTGTTTTAGCCTGAACGCTTCCACCAGGGCAGTGGCATGATCAGGAAGGAGGGGGAAAGAGAGATGTGGCCCTGTGTAGCTGTCGGGCACCTCTATGGACTCATAGTCACCGCCCTTCTCTGTCTCCACATCCCGGGTGAATCTCTCCACAGTGAGCATGCGGTTCAGGAAGTCCCCTAGTCCAGACACAGAGGGCAAAGACAAGCCAGCTTAGGAACAGTTCTCCTGGGACCCATTAATGCGGTAGGACCCCGCCAGTCTGGCACAGCTCTAGCCCAGGATATGACAGGGAAACCGAAGTGGGCCGAGTAAGGGGCACAGGGGGAAGGTTATGCTTCTGTGTAGGTACAATCATTAATTGCTATCTAGTCTACATTTACTTTTTAAAAATCACCAGAGATAGGGATGGAGAGATGATGGCAGTTAGGAGTGCTGCTTGCTGCTCTCCCAGAAGCCCTGAGTTAGATTCCCAGCACTCTGCCATTTCACAATGTCCTGTTACTCCAGCTCCAGGGAGATCTGATGCCCTCTGCTGGCCTCCTCAGGCACCTGCATTCACATGTGCACATACACACTTTTACACATGATTTAAAATAAACCTTTTTTCTTTAATAATCAAAAGGTTAGTCAGAGGAAATCCAGAAACACAGAGGCCTGTGAAGGCAGGAGGAAGGCAGCCAAGGAGGAAAAGATTCTAGACCCTTTGGCCTGTTTAATGGGCACAACAGGGGCGAAGACCATTCCCAGCACTGCAGCCTCCTCCAGCTGCCAACCTCTGAAGGTCCAGGCTAAGGGTTTCCCTCCTGGGCTGCAGGGGCCCATAAGAGGCAGACCAGAAAGGCTATGGCGTCAGCCACCCCTCATCCTTCTCTCCAGAAGGCCTTCAACTAGGGAGTCCCAGCCTGACATTGTCCCAAGGTCCCGGTGACTGGAGGCTCATTCTTTCATTCTTTCCCAGGCCTCCTGAGTTTCTGGCTAGCAAACTATCCTCCCATTTCCTGCATCTGTCTCCACTCTCTCCCACCACCAGAGTTTCCTGCCACTTAGTAATCCAACTCCTTGAACTTAAACTCTTGTCTCCAGGTAAGTTTATAGGAGAGCACAGGCTAGAAGTTCACTCTGTCATTCGTTTGCTAACCAGCTTACTCAGTTCTGAACTCCACCAGATTCCCCACCCCTCTCTCTGTGTAACTCAACCCACACTGACACTATGCTATTCAGACAGAAGACCATGTCACATGGAAATTCATACTCACTCTCGTGGTGGCTGCTGGGAGTGAAGTGATCCACAAGGTAGCTAAAGAAGTCATGGAGCTGTGGAAAAACCACACAAGGTTAGTTCTCAAAACGAGGGAAAGAGAATCCAGGATTGGGCCAGATCAGCTGAACCATTTAAGTATCAGGCCTGCTGCCAGGCAGGCAGTTCCCCGTCCCTGCTGGCACCCCCACATACCTTGACCTGGTCTTGCTGTCCAGCATACTCTATAGACTGGAAGATGTTCCAGGTACATCTCCGCCTCATCTCCAGGCGAGCCATGTAGCGTCGGTACCATCTCTGGATCAGGGCCGCTGCCTTGAAGGCTAGAACGCAGATGAAGATCTGAGCCTGTGAGCAGGGGCTCCCGGAGATGGATCCGGAAGCAGGGGAGGATGATGTGCAGACCCTGCCCCATCGTTCAGATGGGGAAAAGATGGTGAGGAGAGCACCACCCAGAAATGCCAGGAGGAAGCTTCTATGTTACTGTTGGTCACAGAGGTTTGTCCTCCATGCCCATCACCTCCAAATTCCTGCCGTGACTGATGGTACTAACACCACTGGCAACTTATTGGATTTTCACTTCTTGATGTTTTCCCCTCACCATGACCCTGTCTGAATGGAGACATTGCAGTTGCCTAGTGATGCCTGAAACCAGGAATAGTATTGACTCTATCTATGCTCTTTTTCATTAAGTCAAGAAAATTCACCTTTTCACCTAAAGAAACACCTTCCCGCTTCTCTTTGGCACACGGGAGTAATTACTTCTGTATGCTAGCGTTGCGGGTCCATTGCTAAACAAGACTGATTTCTTGACAAGAAGCTCTGTGGGCTGAGAGTTGATTCAGCAATTAGGAGCAATAGCCACTCAGGTTCAGTTGCCAGTACTATGCGGCTGCTCACAACTGTCTGTATTTCTAGTTCCAGGGCAACCAACATCCTCTTCTGGCTCTGAAGGCACCAAACATATGTTGTAGAACATTGTTATTATTATTAAAGATTTATTTATTTATTTTATGTACAGTATACAGAAGAGGGCACCAGATGTCACCATAGATGGTTGTGAGCCACCATGTGGTTGCTGGGAATTGAACTCAGGACCTCCAGAAGAAGTTAGTGCTCTTAACCTCTGAGTCATCTCTCCAGCCCCGTAGAATATTACTTTTAATTAGGCAAAGATGTGTTACAGTTGTTTGTGCTGTAGAATATTATTTTAGCTGTGTGAAGGTGTGGCACATCTGTTTAAGGATGTGGTACACTAGTTTGTGCTGCATCTGTTTGACGATGTAAGGATGTGCTGCATTTATTTCACCTGATTGGTCTAATAAAGAGATGGACATCCAATAGCTAGGCAGGAGGAAGGATAGGCAGGCTGGCAGGCTGGTGGGCAAGAGAAGAGAGGAAAAGAAGAGAACAAAGGGGAAAGAGAGGAGGGACCAGGGGCACAAGAACCAGTGAAAGGAAGACATACAGAAGGAAGAAAAGGAAACCCCCAGGCAAAAGATAGATAAAACGAAACAGGTTAATTTAAATGTCTATTTTTATTTTATGTGAATTGGTGTTTTGCTTGCATGTATAACTGTGTAAGGGTGTCAGATCTTGGAATTGCAGACAGTTGTGATCTGCCACGTGGATGCTGGGAATCAAACTCGGGTCCTCTGGAAGAACAGCCAGTGCTCTTAACCGCTGAGCCATCTCTCCAGCCTGAAACAGGTTAATTTAAAAGAGCTTGCCAGAAGTAAGCCTAAGCTAAGTTGAGCATTTATAACTAGTATAACTCTGTGTCATGATTTGGGAGCTGTTGGTGGCCCAAAAGAAAGCCTGCTACACATAAACCTTAATAATACATGCATGTAAGCAAAATGTACATACACATAAGACATAAATAAATAAATAATTTCTTAAAAAGAAAAAAAGCAGCTGGGAGGAGGTGGTGCATGCCTCTAATCCCACCACCCCAAAGCCAGAGGCAGGTGAATCTCACACCCCAAAGCCAGAGGCAGGTGAATCTCTGTGAGTTTGAGGCCATCCCTTTCTATGCAGTTGGTTCCAGAACAGCTAGGGTACAGAGAAACCCTGTCTCAAAAAACAAAAACAAAAAAAAAAAACAAACAAAAAACCAAACAAACCCAAAGAGAAAGAGCCAAAGCTCTATGAGCAGTTGATTTGACAGATGGCTATGACAGTGAGCATACAGCATATATAACATGACTACTCAGGCCAAAGAAATGAGTCACATCCCAGAGGAGGAGACCTGCACAGGGTGAAAAATCATCACACTATTTAATTTTTTTCTAGAGTTTTCCATTCAATACTTTTGAGTCATAGCTGAACTGTGGATATGCCATGTAGTTGGGAGCAAAAGTATGAATACAGAGAGACTACTGTATACACAAAGAAGAATCGGAGTTTGAGGATTCTGGGAAGGAGATGTCAACTGGAAAGATGGTAAGATTTTACACACTTGAAGAGTGCATGCGTGTGTGTGTTCATGCATTCGTGTGTGTGTGTGTGTGTGTGTGTGTGTGTGTGTGTGTGTGTGTGTGTGTATGAGAGAGATTTTCACATAATGACGGTAGGCTGAATGTCCAGAGATTGTGTTCATCTCATCTTCATCTAGACAAGTAATTAGCCTCCGTGAAGAATAGTTACCATCCTGATGTCACATAACCAGTTGTTAGTGTTTTCTATGTCCCAATCTTGCACATGTTATTGTCAACTAGACACAAATTAGAGTTATCAGAGGAAGGAGCCTCAATTGAGAAAATGCCTCCATAAGATCAGGCTGCAGGTCAGCCTGTCGAGCATTTTCTTAATTAGTGATTGATGGGGAGGGCCATTGCAGTGGTGCCATCCCTGGGCTGGTGCTCCTGGGTTCTACAAGAAAGCAAGCTGTGCAAGCCATGGGGAGCAAGTCAGTAAGCAGCACTCCTCCATTGCTTCTGCATCAGTTCCTGCCTCCAGATTCCTGTCCTGCCTGAGTTCCTGTCCTGACTTCCTTTGATGATAAACTGTGATATGGAAGCACAAGCTGAATAAACTCTTTCCTCCCCATGTTTCTTTGGCCATGATGTTTCATCACAGCAATAGTAACCCTAACTAAGATAGTTAACATTCTCAGGTTAAGAAATACATAGTGGGGTGTGGTAGCACAAGCTTTTAATCCCATCACTTGGGAAGCAGAGGCAGGCAGATCTCTGTAAGTTCCAGAACAGCCTAGTCTACATAGTGAGTTCCAGAACAGCCAGAGATCATAGTGAGACCCTGTCAACAACAGCAACAATAAGATTTTTTTTTCTATTAGGTATTTATGCAAAAAAAGCTAATATAGATGACATTAGTAGCTCTAAAAATTCATTTATTTCTATCTTCTCTTTAACCGTTTCTTCATAAAAGCCAGGGATGTTTTGAAGAGGTAAAAATATTGTTATAGAATTCTTTATTTTGAATTCTTTTACCCTTCATGCCTTTGGAATAAAGTTGAATCCTACAGAAGGCTGGACATGGTGCTACATGCCCCCAGTACCAGCTCCTGGGAGGCAGAGGCCAGAGAATTGTGGCAGGTTTGATACCAGCATGGTTCTTAGCAGGTTGCTGGCATCCTCAGCCACAATGAATGTCTACTTTGAAAAACCTCAAATCCTGCAAGATTCAGCCTGGTCTGGCTTCTGCCGACCTCAATAGCTCCACCCCCTTTAATTCTCCACCTCTTTGACTTTAGATCCTTGCGGTCCGTGAATGAGCATCGGTTTTTCTTCCTGGCTGACCCTGGTACACAGTGGACCCTCTACACAAGCGTTTTCATCCCCCTTTTTGCTCAACATCCTTTCATTCAATTGTGCACAGTCTGGATAAACTCTGAGACGACAGCGACTGCTGGGGACATTTTAATTCAACCAACTCAGATGATACTCTGGTGGTCACTGCCAAGGAGCAACCGATTTCTAAGAGGTGACATGAGAGCAAATCACTGGCTTTCTGCTTCCATCCGGAGGAGATCCGCCCCCCATGCAATGTGGGCGTTGGGCACCAAAGCTAGCTCTGAAAAGGGGCAGCACATACCTTTCTCGGCATTCTGAAAAGCGAAGTGGTGCTGGCTGGAGGTGCTGCTTCCCATGATTGAGGTACAAAGCTTCTGCAGGGCACAGACCGCAGATCCCGGGAAAAGCGTTTGCTGACAGAAGGAAGGGGTGTTGTCAGAGGGAGATTAAGACAAAGTCTCAGTTCAGTTGGAACAAATGGCCTAGGAGCTGTAGCACGGATACTAGTTGATATTTAGTGGAAACCCTGAGCCAGATGTTGGGGAAAAGCTTGAATATCAGAGAGAGGGAACAGACCACAGTCAGTTTTCATCCAGCCAACTTCTCAGGGTAAATGCTATCTTCAAGAGTCCTCAGCCTGGCTGGTTGCTCCTACTGAGTGCCTGAATCTTGCCTGAAATATCTTCTTCGCCCAGTTGTTTCACTTGCGGGTTCCATTCCGTATCATAATCCCAGAGTTAGGATTAAATATGGTAGTTTGCCTTGAACTCACAGAAACTCAGAAAGATCTCTGTCTTCTGAGTGATGAGATTAAAGACATAGGTCACCACTAGGTTATTCCCATGCTGGGATTAAAGGCATGAGTCACCACTCTCTGACCCTCATGGCTTGACTATGGGTGATTTTGTTCTCTGATATTCCAGGCTGATTTTATTAAATATAAAATATATCACTACATATGAACCCCATGAGAGCATCTCCTCCAAGATAACACAGGTGATAATTTATCCCGTGAGAATTTCCTCCATTTATCATCCCGTCTCTCTCCTGTTTCACTCACTGGCTTTTCCTCTGTGGTCTAGAAACATGCTGGGAGCTTTTGAGATTTCAGAAACGCCTTTCATAATCTCCACCATCCTCACACTGTTACAAACCACTGTTCCCCTCTCCTCCACAGAGCAAAAGGCACTTTCTTCTTAGATACTAGCTTTCGTTTGTTTTTGAGACAGGGTTTCTCTGTGGAACCCTGGCTGTCCTGGAAATCTCTCTGTAGACCAAGCTGGCCTAGAACTCACAGAGATCCCCCTGCCTCTGCCTCCTGAGTGTGAGATTCAAGGCATGCAACACCACTGCTAGGCCATACTATTGTTAAACCAAGGGCCTGGAATATACCAGACAAATCCCTCTACTACTGAGCCATATCCACAGCCCTTTTTACTTTGTTTTGAGACAGGATCTCATGTATTCCAGGCTAACTTCAAACTCATTGTGTAACTAAGGATAGCCTTGAACATCTGTCTGTGTTGTCTTTGTCGTCTAAGTGCTGGGTGACAGGCAGGCAGGCACCAATGATGCCTGTTTATGTGGTACTGGTGCATGTTAATCCAGCACCCTACCACCTGGGCTACACCCTAACTCCCCTTTTTACGTTCATTCATTTTGAGATGCTAAATATTCCAGCCCGGACTCAAACTTGTGTTTCTTGTCTCAGTCTCCTGAATAGCTGGGATTACAGGTCTGTACCACCCAGGCCTGGCTCCTTAGATGCCCTTAAAATACCATTTTTATCCCCATTAATCAAAACATTTCACAATGATTAAAACACAGATTAGAAGAGGAGAGATTTGAGACTAGAATACAAATGAATATACATACACACCCAGGCACACACACGCGTGCATGCACTCAGGTACACACACACATGTATTCACACACCCAGGCATGCACACACGCATGCACGCACTCATGCACACTCATGCACACACACATCCTGGTATTTGAGAGGAAAATGAGCTCTAGAGAGAGACTTGAGAGGAAAGAGAAAACAAAAGAGAGCCTGCATCTGAGACCCCCAAAGCGCACAACTGTAATCCAGGTGGGACCTGCAGAGACAGATGGCTGTGCTGTTCTAGTGAGGTACTAACTGCAAAGGTAATATTTTCACACTCCTCCAGTGTGAAAAGTAATAACTCTCATGGGCCAATAAGCAGAGGTGAAAGCCATGGTGTCCTCTGTCTAATTGTAACTGATAGTGTCACCATGATAAAGGGATGTTTGTACAACATAGCACATGGAGTCCCAGCTATCACTAGTGCTACAGAGATGCATGCATCCCTGCTTGGGGTTCCATGCCCTCCCCTGTGTTGTGCACGGGTTATATAACTCCACTTCAGGGGCGTCATTGGGTGAGTAAGGGTATGAGCATGAGGAGAACTTTGCAAAGCTTTACCATTGTCATAAAGGCACAGAGTCATCCTTTTCCTTTTTTAAAAAAAACAGAAAGTTTATGTGCATTGGTATTTTACCTCCATCCATATGAGGGTGTCAGGTACTCTGGAATTAGAGTTGTAGATGCCATGTGGATGATGGGAATTGAACCCAGGTCCTCTAGAACAGTCTCTTAACTACTGAGCCATTTCTCTGGTCTAAATAATTGTTTTCTTAAATGACAACTTCAAAAGTTTAGAGCTGAGCATGGTGGTGTATGTCTGCAATCCCAGCACTCAGGAGGACCACAAATTTGATGTTAGACATTAGCTTAGTCTATATAGTGGAGCCTTGTCTCAGAAAAAACAACCCCCAAACTATGTCTCCCTACTAAACACAAAGTGCTTTAGTAATTTCCATACAGGGTCAACCAAATATATTATGGCATAATAAAAACAGTGATACTATGTGACATGGCAAAGAGCAAGCTAGTTCACGTGCAATGCTCTGAAAATGTCCCCAAGATGAGTCACATAAAGAAAAGCCACTTGCAGAATTATATGTGTAGTCAGAAGTTTCTCTGTCCTGCTCAGCCAGTCCTACAGCCATTTGGTCTCAAACAATCACACAGAGGCTTTTATTAATGGCAAGCTGTTTGACCTATGGCTCAAGCTTATTCCTTGCTAGCTATTAAAATAACCCATGATTCTTATCCATGTTTAGCCACATGGCCTGGTACCTTTCCTCATTGCAGCATTCTGGACTTGCTTCCTCTGGCAGGCATCTACCACTCTTCCTCAAAGTTCCCTTGTCTGGTAGCGCCGCCCAAACTTCCTGCCTCCCCTCTGGCCAATAAGCTTTTTATTAAACTAACATTTACAGTGACAACTATTCATAGTGTACAAAAGCATAGTCCCACAGCATATACACATGCCCGGTGTGCTCTCATTTGTGTAAAATAGTGCAAGTGTGTGAAGACCAGGGTGTACACTGACACCTCACTCTGACACTGAAGAATGGATCTGGGTGAGAGCATTTTCCTCTCTTTAACCCCAGCTCCCGCCCCTCGTTCTTTCCTTTCCTCCCCACCTCTCTCTTTGTTTCTTGACAGGTCCTGACCTGTGTCCCAAGCTAACCTGAAGTACAGTCCTCTTTCCCCAGCCCTCTGATTGCTGGGAATACGGGCATGGGCTACCACACACAGTTAGAGACTTGGCATCTACGTCCAAACCACCTTAAATGGACCTGGTTGGAGCTGACCTCAGAAGCTAAGCAGAATTGAGCCTGGTTACTAGCTGAATAGGAGGATTTTCATTTTTAACTTCTAGGGTTTTTGTTTTTAAATAACCTTTATCACTGAGATCAATAAGTGATACATTTTCAAAATTTTTACATAGAAAGAAAAAAGAAACTGTAACTAAATTAGCTATTACACATGGGTCCTCAAGAGAAAGTGAGTAACAGAAAGAGAAAATAAAAGAATTTTTAAGGAAAGCAACTCCAGAGTAAAAGCTGGAGGCTGGGGAGATGGCTCTTTGGGTGGCGTTCTCCGTGCAGAGGCTGGAGGGACCTGAGTTTGGCTCACACACATTCGTGGAAAAAGCCAGCTGTGTGTGGCAGGTGCTTGCCTGATACTCCAGTGCCAAGAGTGGAGACCTGAGGATGGTGGGGCTTACTGACTGCTTCTAACCACAACAGGGACTTCTGGGTTCAGAGAGGCTGTCTAACTGACCTTCATTCCCCCAAAACACCGAGGCCGGAGAGAAAGACTAAGAAAATGACAGAGATATAGAAAAAGAAGCCAAGGCAGGTGACAAGAAAATGGCCCATGGTCCTGGGGCCTGGCTTGCTGACATTAGGAGACTTCAGCCATTTGGTCTCAAACAATCACACAGAGGCGAAGTCACAGTTGCTTAGTGAGGCAGTTCGTGATTTCCACAAATTTCTCACACAAAGGTGCTGGAGGCCATGCTTATCTGGGGCTGGAGTGATACACAAATTCCTACCCAGGTCAAGGGTAAATAAACTGCTTATGTAAGAACAAAGAGACACAGAAGCTTGAACACATCTGCTCTTTCCTACCCTGAATAGTGCCTCTCGCAGATCCACCTTTCAGCTTTGTTTTCTAAGGAAAATGCTTTCATCTTTGGTCTTGTCACAAGCTATACTCTTTGAGCAGTGTTGAAAAGCAGTGTGTGTGTGTGTGTGTGTGTGTGTGTGTGTTGGGGGTTGGAGAGACAGCTCAGTGGTTTAGAGCACTTGTTGTTTTTAGCGGTCCAGGGTTCAATTCCTAGCATCTACATGGCAGCTCACAACTATTTATGACTCCAGTTTCAGGGAATCCAACACCCTTTTCTGACATGCATGGGCACTAGGCATATGCATGGTGCATGTACATATACTTAGGCAAAATGTTTATACATACAAAGTAAAGTAAATATAAAATATGTTTTTAAAAATAAGCGTATGTGCACATGTGTATATCTGCTGGGGGTATTCTTAGCAAGCTTTAGAAATGTTACTTGAAAATCACTACGATACAATATAAACCCAATGTGAACACACCTAAGTTTGACTCTCATCCAGAAGGCCACAGCCATGCTTGGGTTTATCTCCCTGATTTCCTGAGTGCCTCTCTCTATTAACCCCTGTACTTAATATCTATGTTAGAAATGTACTTTGCTTATTCTCCAACCCTGCTTCATACTGGCTGTCCCTGAACATCCCTTCGCAGAAGCTATACACATCCTGGTTTTACAAGGATGGAGGTCTCTAGAGAACAGGAAACTCTTGAGGATGCTGCAGGAGATGGATAGGAGCTATTGTCCATGATGAAACTTTTTACCTCCCACGTTAACTTCATTTTTGGGTTCCTGGTTTCATTTATTTCTGTCCCCCAACCACCACCAGGAAGTTCCCACTTACCTTGGTGCTTTTGTGCAAGGAGGAGGCAGGCACCTAACCCATATGTCTGCTCATCATCCTGTCTTCAGAGTTGGTGGATGGAACTGGCTGCAGGTCTAACATATATGACTCCTTTGTCTGGTGCTGTCTCCTCTGAGGGCAGGATGGCATTCACAACCCTGGCAGTACATTTCAAGTTCCGAATGACATTCTCTACATTCACCTTCTAGCTCTGGGCCAGCAACCTGGGTCAAATGAGGCCTGGGAACAGGAGGCAAGTCTGCAAGTGTAATGTGTCACTCTGGGTGGGACACACACACACACACACACACACACACACACACACCCCAGTCCTAGATCCTCTTACTCTTGTGGATTAAGAGGTACATTCCCCAAGCTAGGTCTGGATGCCTGAGCTCCTTAACCCAGAAACAGAGACTGGTGACCCTACAGAGGCCGGCTGCATCATGCCAGCTGCTCCACAGGAGCCGTGTGTGTGTGTGTGTGTGTGTGTGTGTGTGTGTGTGTGTGTGTGTGTGTCTGTCTGTCTGTCTGTCTGTCTGTCTGTCTGTCTTTCCCAAGGACTCAATCCCCTCAGGATGAGGCTAAATTAAAATGATTGTTAATCTACATCCCTAGATCGTTCAACAACTTTAAGATGCCTGAGTATATCAAATAGCTATTAAATCTCCCATAAATACTTACCAAAAAATCTATAGTAAGCTCCTTTTTCTACACCCAGTAGAAAATATAAAATAATAAACTATATTAAAACCAGAAGGTTGCAGGGTAAGCACATAGAAGACACACTTGATGTCTTGCAAGTTTTTATTCTCCTTGACAACATCTTTTGACAGTTTATTAACAAATGATAAACAATGACTGGAAATTAATCAGCTTCATACAATTTTTAAAAGTAGTAAGAAAGTTTTTTTTTTTTTTTTTTTAAAAAAATAAGGTCCACATTAAAAATACATTAGAAGTTTGTAAAAGGTGAGAGTGTCACTGTGTGGAAATATGAAAGACAAACATATTTTAAACAAATTCTACTCAAACCATACTTCTCTACTTTTCAGAGAAAACTTTGATTTATTTCTTTATTCTGTGGCACTGTGGACGGAACCCAGGGCTCTGCACCTGTTAGGCCAACTCCACCATGAGCTGCACCCTTAGGATAAACATTTCCTGGACTTGTCCAAGTCCTCCACAGGACAGGCTTTGTGCCCTTCACCTCCTCAGCAGAAAGGCAGAAGTAGGAACACAGAATCATGGGAAACTGAGATCAAGCAGATGCACCCTGACCTCCCACACTGGTAACTGAGTTGTTCCAGCCAAGGTGGGTTGCTAATGAAGATCATCTCTCTGCTTCTCCAGATAGGTGCCAAGCGATGCCTCACATCCACAAGGCAGGAAAGCCGAATGAGGAAGGGGACTCATAAGACAGTATAACACCTTCTCTTCACTCTGTCTTTTAAATGAAGCTCTTTGACAATAATCACCTGGTAGGGAATATAAAAGCACATGCATTTAATTCAAACAAAAATTAAAAAACATGTAATTTTTTTTCATTCCTATGATAAAACATTGACCAAACAATCAGGCCAAACTTTAACAATCCAGAGAACTGAGCAGTAGTCCAGGGTCCTAATAGCAGGTGCTGTCCAGAAGGTTGAGTTCAGGAGCAGAAAGAAGGACACTCCTGTCCTCCTATGCCATTTCTCTTCCCTGGGTGTTCACTGGTGACTTCAGGTAAATTCTGTAAGGGTCCGTTGCTTTCTGGATCTGCCTCTGGGCCTCACTATTGCTCTGGGGACACATGGGCCTTCTAAATATCTGCCCCTTGATGTGTGAGGAGGTGACCCTGGGCCTTTAGACCAAAGTTTGTGAGGAGGCAATGTGTAGAGACATTGAGAGATTTCAGTATCATATAAACTCTTTAAAAAATATCTAACGGGGTCTGGAGAGATGGCTTAGTGGTTAAGAGCACTGACTGTTCTTCCGGAGGACCTGAGTTCGAGTCCCAGTATCCACATGGCAGCTAACAACTGTCTGTAATTCCAAGATTTGACACCCTTACACAGTTATACATGCAGACAAAACATCAATTCACATAAAATAAAAATAAATAAATAAAAATCTAATGATTGATCATATGCTAAATGTTTATTAAAAATATTATGTACTTTAAAGTCTTAGAGAGGTCCAATCATTTGTGGAAGCATCCCCCACCCCACCCCCACCCCCCACCCCCCCCACCCCCAGCAGTAACAGATCATCAAATGCTTCACAGCATGGCACACTCACTCCTCGGCATCCCTTTAGCTTGAGTTTCGGATCCTAGTCAAGTATTTGTCAGGCTGGGCAGCGCTCATCACTGTAGTATAGATTGTGTAGCTGAAATAACAAAACAAATTTTTTTTAAATTATTTAACTTTATTTTATGTGCATTGGTGTGAAGGTGTCAGATCTCCTGGAATGGGAGTTACAGACAGTTGTGAGCTGCCATGTGGATGCTGGGAATTGAACTTGGGTCTTCTGGAAGGGCATCCAGTGCTCCTAACCCTTGAGCCATCTCTCCAGCCCCCAAAACAAATTTTTATGTATGCATCACCTTCCCCATCTCTGGGGATTCGGATAAGGATGCTAAGAGACAGAATATTTAATGTAAATCAAAAGGGTTTTTTTTTTTTTTTCTATTTTGAAACACCATTGAAAGCCAAGTTGAACTTTTAAATTCTGATTCTTCAAAGCGTCATGCTGTGGTTGTGAGTGACAGCCCATTTGAGGATTACCTCTAGCAGGGTCATTGTCTGTACTTTGCTGTCATGGTGAAAAGGATCACCACCCTCAACTTCTGCACAGTTACCCCTCAGAACACACTCAGGGCTTCCTGTGACCCTACCCTTAGAAGAGTGTGGGAGTAAAATCACATGCTACAGGCCAGAGAAACCCTAGCTCACAGACTGCAGCTGTCAAGAGCACAGTCTAAAAGGAGGTAGAATAATGTCAACAATCATAGTATGCAACATTTTTAAAAATCAAAAGAATAAATACATAAAAAGAGAAACACAATAGCCTGGGGGGGGGTAGTATATGCCTTTAATCCCAGCACTTGGGAGGCAAAGGCAGGCAGATCTCTGAGTCTGAGACTAGCCTGGTCTACTGAGCAAGTTCCAGGACAGTCAGGGATGCTACACAGAAACTGTCTAGGGAAAAAAAAGGAACGGTGACAACGAATGGCCATCAACAGGATGAACACAGCGGGCAGCGGAGACTGGAGTATGACAAAGGTCAGCTCTAACAGGGAGCCTGTGAACTCATGAAAACTGTCGCCCTGCAGACAGAGGGGCAAACTCATCACCTCCGTTCTCATCCAGGTCACCCTATCTTGCTGGCTTTGGTTTTCTTGATTTTCTCACCTGGCTGTGATATGTGTGCCTGCTCCCCCACCCCATCTAGAATATCTATCCCCTAGGACTTGGCTTTGCTCACTGCTGCCCCTGGGAGCAAGGATCCCCGAGTGAGGTTAAGTGAGGTTGTAACAAGCTCTTCTCTGGCCGTCACTGGGTCCACAAGGTAACTGGTAACAGGCTAAAGCCTGGCTGCCCGCCTTCCTTTCCCAACTGTCTCCTTGCTTTGGATCACTGCTCCCCTCTGCATACAGCAGGTTAGGAGGGAGTGCCCATCTAGAGAATGGTGCTCATCTAAACTACATCAGCCCCATTCAAGGCTTAAGATACACGGAAGCATCTTACTGTCCAATTTTACACCTAAGTGTACCTACATGCCCTCAGTCATTATCCTAAGCCTGTATCAACCTGGGTTCCAGAAACAGCACAGCCTCACAGGACAGACCACCCCCACACCCAAGACAGGGCAATCATCTTAGACAGCCAGGCTGGAACCAGCCTGTCCCCTCAAGAGTTTAGGACTTCGTCAGAGCCCACTGAAGAACTAGAATGGGCCAGTGATCAGCCAGACCACACCTCACCAGGAGGATCTATTCTGACTCTTCCTGACAATTCTTCTATTTAAACCTCATCTCCCGCCAGCACCCTGCAGTCAGCTCAGACTCGCTGACCCCTCTATCTGTTGCTCTGCCCAGCATTCTAATTGAACCACCTTTCTCTGTGTTCCTCCAATAGGCAGCTCTCTAACTGGCTCATTAGCACAGGCAGCTGAGCTAGGTTTTAGAGGCTCCTGGGGCTTTTGATCACTGTAACATTTGTCCTGGGAGAAAATGAAGAGATATGGCTGATATGCAACTTACTTGTTATAAACAGGAAACACGGATAAAACCTGCATAGAAAAAACATCACATTATGAAAATATTAAAAGGTAGGAAAAACACATGTAAAGTATGTATGAAGGAGAATATAGCACTGCCCTGTGAGACATCCGAGCAGATAAAGGAGCTTGATGCCCTGAGTGCAACCCCTGGAACTCACAAGGCAGAAGGAAAAATCAACTCCCATAAGTTGTCCTCTGGGTTCCTTGTGTATGGTGTGGCATGAGCACTCTTTCTCTCTCTCTGTCTTTCTCACACACACACACTAAATTTTTGTAATATATATACATACATATATGTGGACAGTCTTTATTT
Organism: Sigmodon hispidus; assembly: GCA_004025045.1. NCBI lineage: Eukaryota > Metazoa > Chordata > Mammalia > Rodentia > Cricetidae > Sigmodon > Sigmodon hispidus. Next base: position 84,166 of record PVIH01007388.1, read on the forward strand.
ATATATATAAAACCATTTAATACTTCAGGGTATCTCAGAATGATTGTTAGAGGTTTTTAAATCCTTATTCTTTCTATTTTTCATTTATTTAGTTTTATTTCATGTGCATTGGTGTTTTGCCTGCAAATATATCTATGTGAGGATGTTAGATCTCCTGGAACTGAAGTTACAGACAGTTGTGAACTACCCTGTAGGTGCGTGGAATTGAACCTGGGTCCCCTGGAAGAGCAGTGAGTGCTCCTAAACACTGAGCCATCTCTCCAGCTCCTGTTCTTTCTCTTTTAAACAACAAACACATATTTTAACTATGCTTATTCTTTTAATATGAAGAAAAGCTTAGAGGAAGGTGGTTTCTATAGCCTATATAGAGGCAAACTCAGAAAATACTAAATGGCTTTTAAAATGTTTTCAACTTTTATAGAACTTTTGTTGCAACATTTTTCTTGATTTCAGAGAAGTTTTCTTCATACTCTTAGGACAATAGCACCCTAGAGAGGGTAAACACAGAAACCGAGTTACCTGAAAAAGGGTCTCCATGCTGATGTGTGCCTGTCCTGTGGCGTTTAGGGCTTTGATGGCTGGTGTTCTGTAAGGACAATGTGTCAAAGGTCACCAGGGGCCTCAGGAAACCCTGAACCTCATGACACCATTCTGAGAGGCATAGCACAAGGCCCAGTCTCCTCCAAACAGATTGTGGCCCCCAAGCTTCTTTCCTGGGTTATCTGATTTCCTCATCTGGACCACCCTCATCCCACATGTTCAAGGAAATGGGGACAATTGCTGCAGAAATAAACTATTGCCAAACACGTGGGACTATAGAGATTAATGAGCTATGCTACTTCCTGTAACCAAATGACTCGGAAAACTCCCACCTTAGAAAGGGCAATGCAAGACCTTGTATCAGCAGGTCTGACTGACAGTTATGGAAAATGACTTCCTTCCAACAGTAGCCATCAGCCAGCCCCTCCCATTCACTTTCAGGATGGTGAATAAAGGACCCACAGTCCCACAGTGTCATTAGTAGGGTTCATGAGGGCATCCAGGGCTCCTTGACCCTGAGGCCAGGGCCAACCTCACCCTCTCGGCCCCCACCAACCTTAGTCCTCCTCAGTGTTTTCCTAATGCACTGTACTCTCTACCCTGTCCAGGCCCTGGTTATGGAATGAGATAGCACCTGTAGATCCCTGTTGTAGGAAGTGGACAGTCTCATGACCATAAGAAAATATTGAAAGTCTACCCGCAGAGCTGGGTATAGAGGTGCATGCCTCTAATCCTAGGACCAGCTAGGCTGAGGGAAGAAACTCGCTCTCAATTTGGGGCTAGCCTAGGCTTTAGAGTGAGATCCACACCAGCCTGGGCTGCAGAGTGAGACCCTGTCTCAATAAAACAGAACAAAATAAGAACAAAAGGAGTGTACCTTCGGTCATCCCTCGTGGGTACAGGCTTCCAGTGATCATAATTTGTCTCAACTCGGAACCACCTGCAACAGAGTACGTCAGCTTGCTGTGTTCACGGACATTTAGAAGAGATATTAAAATGTGAAAATAACTCCGACTTGAGAGACAGCAAGTCTACTCACGCTCCATTCAAAGGGTCAAGAGGCCAAATGTCTGCTGGGCCACCTCTGTTCCGGGTGATGACGACCCCCTCCCGGGGTGCAGTACCCCCAATGATGTAGTAAACATCAGCAATGAGGGGCGTCTTGGCCAGACAGTTAACAGCTGCCTCAAAGTTTTCTGAGTCACTCAGGGTCTGACCAAAAAGACAAACCAGCATTGGCAAGGTCATCAAAGGGAAAAGGCCACATGGGGGGGACACCCATTCCAAAGCACAGCCTCCTGAGGCTGTGACCTGTAACTCCTGACCTTATCCTGTAGTCACTGGGGGGGGGGGCTGAGAGGAGAACAAAACAGCACACCCCTCTAAGAGCCCACAGCAGCAGCAGGACAGAACTGTCAGCTCGTCCCAGACTTGGCAGCATGAGCTTTTGACAGACCACATCTCGGTTTGTTCTCCCCACAGCCATACCACCACCACTACCTCCTCTTCTTTTTCTTTTTAAAGATTTATCTATTTATGATGTATACAATGTTCTGCCTGCATGTGTCCCTACAGGCCAGAAGAGGCACCAGATGTCATCATAGATGGTTGTGAGCCATCATGTGGGTGCTGGGAATTGAACTCAGAGCTTCTGGAAGAGCAGTCAGTGCTCTTAACCTGTGAGCCATGTCTCCAGCCCTCCACAGGCACTTCTTGAACACTGCTCTACACTAGGGGGTGTGCCAGAGGTGAGACAGGACCTCATTCTCACTCTCAGCAAATTTTCCAAGAACACAAAGACAGAACCAGGCAATGGTGATGGGTGACAGTCAGAACCACGTTAAGGAATCCACAAGAGCTCAGGTACCAGGAGGACACTGTGCTGGTGGCTCCAGGGTTTGGAACAGATGTGGGCCTGAGTTCCAGGCCAATGGACTCAAGCAGGAAAGGCTTGGGATAGAGAGATGACATGTGCCATAGAACAAGGAGCCAGCCAATGTCTATGAAAGCACGCAAAGTTTCTGAGACACGGACGGTGAGGAGGGCCACTTTCCAGCCCTCCAGTCCCATCTGTCTCCTTCACTAAGCTCAGCTGCCAGGAACACCCTGCCGTAGGGACCTGCCGGCCCCTCCACTTTCTCAGTAACTCTTGTCACTTTCCGAGAGAAAGACATTTCACAGTCACCATCCTCTCAAGGCACATGGAAATACAGAAATACAAAAGTGGTCAGTGAAAAGACAATTCAAAAGCCAGGTCCTCAAAGTTCCCATCACATGGCACATAGGCCTCAAGGTCCTGGCCATGCCTTGTACATATTGCTGGGAAGGTGAGATAGCTTGATTATTTTATTTACATAGATTTCATGTGTGTCTTCTCTGACTTGTCTCAGTCTCCTCTCATCCCTTCCTCATCCGTTATTACTCCATTAAAGCAGCCAGGCCCCTTCCAACTTTGTACAGCTCAGAGCTGAGCTCAGTTCACCCCATTCTTGTCTATTGCAATAATACATGGCTGATTACAATCTGTCATTGTTAGTAAGTACCCAGCTTTATCATTAATGTTTCCTCTGAAGGGACGGATGCATTGCAAAACAATACACTACTTATTTCTCTTGGTAAATCCTGTTAAAGGACATGGAGCCTTGCAACATGCTCCCTCCGTTTAGATGCCCTTGAGTGAGGCGGACTCAACACTAGTACTCACTTTGCGAATAAGCCAGCTGATTGGAGAGTGGCCCAGAGCAATTGCAGCGATGGCATTCTCCCACCACCGGCCTTTATCTGCACGGGTAAAGAAGCATCAGTCAGCTCATGGGTCCAAACGCCACCCACATTGAAAAAATAACTTCTAATTAAAAAATTGTATTACATTTATCTCCATATTAATTTTTATTGTACGTTTAGGCGTGTATGTCACAGTATGTATGTGAGAGTCAGAGGACAGTCGGCCGAAGTCAGTTCTCGGGTCCTGGGGATCAATCTCAGATCCTTGAACTTGATGGCAGGTGCCCTTACCTGCTGTGGCCCTAAGCCTGAGAGCCAGCCAGTCATGAAAACATCTATACACAAGTGAATGTATACATACATACAGCAATAAACAAAAACAGGCAGATACCCACTGATTTCTTTTTTCTCATTTATCTATTTTATTTTTTGAGATAGAATCTTCCTATGCAGCCCAAGGCAGACTTCTAATGTGATACTCTCTGCCTCGGCCTCCAGAGCACTGGGATACAGATGTGTGCTACCATGCCCAGCTTCCCTCTGGTTTTGAAAACAGAGTCTTTTGTGCCTGATACAATAGTGATTATGTTAGATAGTGCCAACAGTTATCTCAGGCAAAATTAAATTCTGTTCCTTTCAAGGGAAGCTGCCCAACAAATATTAGGAAGAAGGTGGCAAACCTTGTCTTTCTGGCACATCTTTAATGAGTTTAAATATAACAGCATTTCACCAAATTTGTATGTTGCAGGCTAACTCAGTTACTTTAAATTGCTCACATTCTAATAATCAGTTTAACAAACGTATTAATTCATAAGATGATCAAAGCCTATTTAAATAAATATATACATTTGTAGAAATTTGTAGACATCACACACACACACACACACACACACGAATGAAGCAGTAACAGTATGGTCAAGTCCCATCAGGTGAGGAATGTCATGTGAATACTCTGCTCTTCCTTAGCTTTAAGCCCTGGGGACAGAGGCAAGAGGTTGCCTCTTCCCGGGTTCCCCACAGATTATGGAACTGAACAGTGTCACTGAGAGGACTGGACAATAACATGGAGCTGTCAGCCAACAGAAGAGCTGGCTCAGGTCCCAGGAGGTCAGCTGAGAACCACCTTGGCCACCTATCATTTCATTCTATAACGTCAGTTTCCAACCCTGCATCACATATGGTCCCTAGGATCCGCCCTGCCTGTTTCAGTGAGAAAATGTTTGAGCACATATGTGTTAAATCCAAGAGGTTCACAAAGGTTGCCTGTGGGCATCATGGACCTTTGGATAATTCAATAGCTCCTTAGTGTTCCTCTGACTCTGTTTTAACCCAACACAGACCAATCTACTAAGCAACCAAAGATGGTCAAAACATAAATGCTAGGATCCCAGCATTCAGGAGGCTGATACAAGAAGATCCAACTGTTTGTGTGTGTGTGTGTGGTGTGTGTGTGATAGAGGAGGGGGGATCTGTTCACTCGTTGGCTTAAAACTCTCCTACAGCATCTATTCTGCTTAAAATCTAAACGCTCATCATGGCCCTGCACATAACCCTGTTCATGGCCACAGTCTCCTCTACATTTCCAATGGCCTTATTCCTTGCAGTAACCACACCACTTTTTTCCATTTCTGAACTATGCCAATAGTGACACCTTTTGCTGTAACTACACAGCTTTGTTCTGTTTCTGGAATATTCTGGAATATACCAATACAGCAATACGTACTGTCTTTGCTGTCCATGTCGGACAGCAGAAATGATCTTCCCCTTGCTTCTGAGTCCCAGACTGGGATTACACGGGAAGGCCTTCCCAGACCCTTGACTCTATCCCCCAGGCCTCTGCACCTTCTGTCAGATCACCCTTCACTCCTTCCTTTGCAGTTCCAAGCAGCCCTGAGGTGGGCCTCTTTGCTCACAGCACTACTCTTCCCTCAGGAGTGTTAATGGAGTCCCCGATGCTAGAAGATTCCTTCCACATATTCTGTTGGTTGAGACTGAAGGCAGCATATAGAAAACCTCAACAAGGCTTTGATTTAAAATGCTCGGGAGTTTTTTTTTAATTACCTCGTTCATCGCCAGAAATTGTGAACTTGCGTGGACTTTGACCTGTCCACAATCCTACATAGCCAACAAAAGTAGTCCCTGTGAATGCAATCTGAAATCAAGAAAAAAAAAGGGCATCATTTACCACCCAAGAGAATGCCAACTGAAGTCACTAAATTTCCCCACACTTTCCTGCATTTTTTCTTTGTTTGTATGTTGAGACAGTTTCTCGATATGTAGGCCTGGCTGGCCTAGCCCTTGCTGAGTAGACTAGGATAGCCTCAGATTTACAGAGATCTACTTGCCTCTGCTCCCGAGTTTGGGGATCAAAAGTGTACGCCACCATACCCAGCTTCCTGGATTTTTTTTTTCCTTAGAGATTTCAACAAAACAGAATGAAACTCTGAGACAGCATTCTAGAATAAGGGCTCGCAACCTTGTTGGGAGAGGTTCCATGAACAGAATTCAGCAGATGAAATGGATGGGGGTGTGGTGTGTGCCTTCTTTTCCCTAACCAAACTAGAACCACACTGCTTTTTTATTTGATTTTTCAAGACAGGGTTTCTCTGTGTTGCCCTGGCTGTCCTGGAGCTGGCTCTGTAGACCAGGCTGGCCTTGGACTCAGAGTTCTGCCTTCCCCTGCCTCCTGAGTGCTGGGATTAAAGGCACCATTCAGCTGTCCACACTGGTTTTAATTGAATGTCATGGCAGTGCCTGTGGTTTTTATCAGAGGACCTTGTTGGTGACAGTGGTCGCAGAGGTCATGGTAGATACCAGACTGGATACTCAAGCAGACTACTAAAAACCTTAGAGGTATGATACTGAACTGGTAGATTTCAGCATAACTGACTGTTTCTAAATCTCTGTGTTATGTGCGTCTAGGAAACACTATTCACTCAGAAGACTTCCATTCTGAAAGTAGCAGATGGAGTCAGACTGGAAACGTGTTTTCTGTTCATGACAAGAGAGAAACACAACATTTACAAGGTCTGTGGAATTAAGGGAACCAGTAACAACCAGATGCTTTAAAAGTCACCCTACGGGGGCTGGAGATATGGCTCAGAGGTTAAGAGCACTGATTGTTCTTCCTGAGGTCCTGAGTTCAATTCCCAGCAACCACATGGTGGCTCATAACCATCTGTACTGAGATCTGGTGCCTTCTTCTGTATACCGTATACATAATAAATAAATAAAAATATCTTAAAAGTCACCCTACATCCAACTTTCATTTTACATGACTATCATCACGGTGAACCGTCACAGGCTGAGTGGTGGAGAGAAGCAGCAGCAGTGATCTTTAGTAGCAGGCTTTGGTGATTCAGGAAAGCAAGCATCTAGAAGAGTGCATCATTTGTACTGCTCATAATGGCTAACGTTTTTATATTTTGAGAAATTAAATAGACCTAGATTAGAATTTTATTTTTAAAACTTAATATTAAAGCTAGGTGTGATGATGCTTGCCTTTGATCCTAACACCTAGCACCCTGGAGGCAGAGGCAGGCAGATCACTGAGTCTGAAGCCAGGCTGGTCTACATAGTGAGTTACAGTACAGTCAGGGCTACACAGAGAAACCCTGTCTCAAAATACCAAAACCAAACCAAACTTAGTATTATACTAATAACCTTGTTCACAGGGTTATTCATATTTGCTTCATCTGGCTGTGAAAATAACTTGGGTGACTGAACCATAAGGGGAAGGAAGGCCTTAGTTTCCTCAATGATCTTTCCCCCTAGGCTTTTGGATTCCTCCGTGAAGGCTCCCTATCGCCACCCACAGGAGTACAGTGGGAGTGCATTAACTCCGCAATTACATCTGGAGGGTTGGCTCTGTGCTTAAAGCATATACTGATTTTGCAAAGGACCAGACTTCAGGTCCTGCACTCGTGTGGTTGGCTCACACCTGCCTGGAAGGCTAGAGCCACTGTATTCACACTCAGATACATATGCATACACAATTAAAAATAAAGAGCCCCACAATGGAGTTACACAGAAACAATAAAAAAAAAAAAGAAAAAGAAAAAACAAACAAACAAAAAACCCCAAAGCTCTAAAAAGACCCTAAAGGAGCTGGAAAGATGGTCAGCAGTTAACTGCACTGGCTGTTCCTCCAGAAGACATGGGTTCAGTTCCCCAGCACCCACACTGTGGCTGACAAGTGCCTTCAACTGCAGTTCCATGGGGTCTGACTCTCTCTTGTGGTCCATGATGGCACCCACACACATGCAGTACACCTATACACTCAGGCTCACAGACATACACTTACAATAATAAAATAAAAATTTGTGTGAGCAGGACTTTACTGACTGGGCCATCTCTCCACTAAAATAATAAAATAAGAGTTTGTAAAGCTTCTTTCAAAAAGCAAACACATGGAAAAGGTAAACAAACAAAAAGTCTAAAATTCTCTCCTCACCGCATTCCCATGATACACCTTCACTTCCTAGGAGACAGAAACGAAGTTTGGGAACTAAAAACCAAATTTATGTTTGCAATTATGCTGCAGTTAGAAGCTGTTAGAGAACTCTCTTTGCCGCTCTCCATTTTATTTCTAAAAGTGCTTCCAACTAGCTCTTCCAAGTCCATTATCATAAACCCTCATCTTGTGGTGCTAACGATCTAACTATGGCTGAAGGACAGCCCTAGAAAAAGTGTTGCAGGGGCTCAAGGCTGAGTTCCGGTCCCTCCTCAAGTATCTCCACCCTGTGGTTTATAGCACATGGGTCTCCTCAGCCTGGTGTATAAGTGCAGAGCCATCCATCTCTCCAGCCCTGTACAACCTGCTCTGAACTTAGCAAAAATACTTTCTTATTCATAAATCCTCCTCAGAAAAAACAGCCCCCAGATGTAAGCTGGCTGGATTTGGGAACAATCACCTGAGCATCATAAACAAAGCCACCCACAGACCATTCCTGTGGTAGCTCCAGTATAAGCAGGGAAAGAATGATGCAAAACCATCAAATACTTCCCGCCCACTTCACTCAGCTCTTCCACTCAGAATATTTCCTCATTATAGATCACAGAAAAGCACAACGCAGTAAACTACAACTCCATCATTTGTAATGATATTTTAGCAGATTTCCTTTAGGAATTGCTTAGGGCATCTGGAGAGATGGCTCAGTGGTTAAGAGCACTGGCTGCTCTTGCAGAGGATCTGGGTTTGGCTTTGAGAACCTTCCCATGGTCGCTCATAAACACTGTAACTCTATCCAGGGGGCCTGTGCCCCTTTCTGGCGTCTCCAGGCTCCTGCTTGCATGCAGTTCACATAACCTCACTCAGGCGCACATATTTACACTTAAAATAAAAATAAGTATTTTTTTTTTTAAGAAAGAATTGGTTGTGTATTTGTATTATTACTGTGGCCACCTAAAGTTATCCTTTTGAAATGAACAAAACATTGTTGATAATGTCAAAGTAAATGAACAAAACTGAACAAACCTTTATTAATATTTCTGTATAGTTTGAATCTTTTATGAAAGGTTTTCTAGATCAGGTGACCAAATGAATACTCAATAAATATATTTCGATTATTTCTGAATCACCCACAAAAGGCAAAGAACAAAGCATATAATCCTTGTCCTTAAGGTCAAAACATGGCTTTCCATGCTTCTTCCTGTTGCACGGCAATAGTACACTCTTTATACTCAATCAATATTGATTAATGCCACTCTCTAGAGGTGTCCAGGCATGTGACAACGATAAATATTAGATTATATGTACCACATGAGTGCCTGATGCTGGGAAAGTCAAAAGAGGCAACAAATGCCCTGGAACTGTAATTATGGATGGATCCCAGGTGCCACGTAAGAGCTGGGAATTGAACCCAGGTCCTGTGCAAGGGCAGCCAGTGCTCTTAACCACTAAGCCATCTTTGCAGCTCCAGGATATAGCCAATGTCTATCTAGACCTACACTCTGCTTCACATCAGGGACTTCATTTAATCGTAACAGCTATTTCAGGGAGGCAAATGTTAATGTCTTTGAGCTGGAACTTTCAGAATAGGGCTGAGTAATTCTCAATGGACATAAATGACAGAAACACAATGCAAACCCAGGACTACCCCACCTTAAAGCTGGGTGTCCCTCACCACTGTGCAACCCTTCCCTATTCTAGAAGGCACCTGGACAAGGAGAGTAGAAGGTACAGATCATATACAACCTTGCGAGACAGATCACTGCCCCTGCGCTGGCTGGTCTTATGTCAACTTGATACACAGACCAAGTTAACTGAAAGAAGGGAACCAACCTCCAAAAGATCCAACTGAAAGGCACTTTATTAATAGTGATTGATGAGCAAAGGCTCAGCCTATTGTGGGTGGTACCAGCCCTGGGCTGGTGGTCCTGGGTTCTATAAGAAAGCAGGCTGAACAAGCCATGATGAGCAAGTCAGTTAGTAAGCAGCATCCCTTTATGGCTTCTGCATCAGCTCCTGCCTCCAGTTCCGGCTTGGATTCCTGTCCTGCCTTTTTTGGGGCAATAAACCACAATGTAGAAATGCAAGCTGAATAAACCCTTTCCTCCCCAGCTTGCCTTTGGTGTTTTGTTGCAGCAATAGAAACCTTAAGAAACCCCCTAAAATGAGCCTAAAAACCTGGCCTCTTTTTTTTTTAAGATTTATTTATTTATTATGTATACAGTATACAGAAGAGGGTACTAGATGTCATCATAGATGGTTGTGAGCCACCATGTGGTTGCTGGGAACTGAACTCAAGACCTCTGGAAGAACAGTCAGTGCTCTTAACTTCTGAGCCATCTCTCCAGCCCAAAACTGGCCCCTTTGAGTCCATTTCCCCAACCCCACATCAACAACTGACCCTTCTTCCTCAGTCCTAGTTGATATATATCTCTCCTTTTGTTAGCCACAGGAAGTTGATGGTTTGGGGATATTTTTTTTAAACTTCCTTCCTTCCTTCCTTCCTTCCTTCCTTCCTTTCTTTCTTTCTTTCTTTCTTTGCCTTGGTGTTTGCCTGGAACTAGAACTACAGACAGTTGTGAGCTGCCATGTGGGTGCTGGGAATCGAACCCGGGCCCTCTGGAAGAGCAGACGGTACTCTTAACCGCTGAGCCATCTCTCCAGCCCCATGTTTGGGGATATTTTTAATGGGGGCGTGCATGTACAGAGGTCAGGAGAACTTTTGGGGTTCAATCCTTGCTTTCCACCTTTTCTAAAGTAAGGTCTCTTGTTCACCACAGACTGTGCCAGGCCAGCTGGCTTCTCTCTTCATGAGCACTGGGATCACAGACACCTGCTACTGGGTCTAGCTTTGCTGGGTTTTAAGGATCCAGACTCTGCTCCACATGATTCAGTAAGCCATTTTCCCCAATCTGACGTCTGGCCCTGCACATGGCTTCTATCTTGATCAGAAGCCCAGCTGACCTCCTGTGCACGGTTGCACCTGCCCCTAATGTCTATATCTTGTATGCATGGTTGTACCTGCCCGTTCTTCAAGAACTGCACATCCACTGTCAGCTTTCGCAAGACATTTCCAAAAGCGTAGTCCAGGTTCCTGCCATGGTAAATATGGCCTTGGGAGTCTTGGGCCACAATACTGGTGCAGAATCTGATCAAAGAGAAAATCCCAACATGAATGAAGGGAAGAGGAACAAAGAGTGAGATTTCTGTTTTCTTCTTTTTTAAGATTTATTTATTTATTTATTTATTATGTATACAGTATGCAGAGGAGGGTACCAGATATCATCACAGATGGTTGTGAGCCACCATGTGGTTACTGGGAATTGAACTCAGGACTTCTGGAAGAACAGTCAGTGCCCTTAACCTCTGAGCCATCTCTCCAGCGAGATTTTCATTTTCAAAACAAATCCTCAAAGCATTAGATTTTTTTCCCTTATTGTTGACATAAATGCTATAAGATGCTCTTGTACAAGGTTATAAAACTACAATTCTGTCTGGAAAATATAACTAGACTCAATGAATCTAGACCCTGCCATCAGCTCACATGATGCTGCCACAGAGGTAGCAGATGTGAGCTTCATCTTCCACATCCTGTGTTTGTGCAAGACACAATTATCCTTCCTCTTGCTGGTAGCTATCTATTAACACGTTCTCCAAAGCTAACCCAGGCTGCCCTCTTCATATTATGCATCGTTAGAGCGCGCGCGCGCGCGCGCGTGCGCGTGCGCGCACACACACACACACACACACACACACACACACACACACACACACAAATACTAATTAAATTAAAAGGAACTCCAGGCTAGGCATAATGACAGAAGTGTTTAAATGCAGAACCTGAAAAGCAGAGGCAGGTAGATCTCTGTGAATTTAAGGCTAGCCTATTGTACCAAGACAGTTCCAGGCCAGATAGAGCAACCCTGTCACAAAATAAATAAGTAAATAAATAAATAAATAAATAAATAAATAAATAAAATCTTTTAAACAAACTTTTCTGCACTACTTACTTTTTTGGTAATAATTCAATGTTACTTTTATAATTGGGGAAAACACTGGTTTGTTTAAACAAGAAAGATTGGTGAGGTTTTGACTGCGAAGGTTTCTGATCTTGACCTCAAAGGGTCACACATTGCTGGGGACCCAGGTCACATGGTGAGTGACTAAAGTCTGCAGAAGCCCTCTCAGAGTTGGTATTTTCTAAATGGCAGCAAGGTGATCACCATTGTCAAGTCTTTGGGGGACATGTCTTAGAACTCACCATCTAGACCAGACTGGTCTCAAACTCACAGAGATCCTCCTGCCCCTACGTCCCAAGTGCCGGGATTACAGGTGTACACCCCCATTCCTGGTGTGCAAATCTTTTAATGTGACCCCTTTCTGCAGAAGCACAGGGGACAAGAACACACCTTTGTAGTGAGAATCAGACATTATTCACCTTGACCTAGAGATGAGGCCTTTAGGCCTTAAAGACACATATATAAGACGTGGCCAGGCCAGTCTTGAGACTGAGGGCACACGGCCTCCCCTTCCTATTTGCTTCCTCACACTCTTAAAAAAAAAAAAAAAAAAAAGACGAAACCCACCACAGCTGCCTCGTAGACCAGTCCAACTTTCCAAAATTTTCTTTATGGTTTAGCCTCTTATATTAGTAAGTGTTTCATGTAAACCCCTTAATAAATATTAATATTTTATATAATCAGTTGCTAGTGATTAATACCCCCTTACACCTGACGCCCAACATGGGTCCCATTTGTACTAAGATGTTTTTGTCTTTTCTGGGCCTGTGGTCTGGAGGAATCTTTTTCACTCAGTCCCGTAGCCACTGCTTATAAAATAATTACTCAGATGCTTATATTAATTATATGTTGTTTGGCCTATGGCTTAGGCTTCTTGCTAGCTATCTTTCACATCTTAACTCATTTTTATTAATTTGTTTTGCCACGTGGCCTGTGGCTTACCTGTACTTTATTACATATTTTTTTGGGGGGCGGTGAATGGACTTTTTTTGACTCTGTCTTCTTCCTTTTTTGGTAAATGTCTCTGCTTCAGGAGAGGTTCTGTGGGAAACCTTGGAACTCACCAGCCACCAGAGAGCTGGCAAATGTTTCCTCTGAGGCCTGGTTTCTATATTACAAACCAGAAAATGCCGTGTTCCCCACAGGGCTGTGCTCCTGGGCAGCCTGAGGCTACAGATTCAGTAGCTCATATTTGCTCTTCTCACACAGACAGCCTTCAGAAGTGAGAACCAACCATTTCCTGCCTTGACCTGAGGGTGCTTTACAAAGAAAGCTAGGCAATTTTAATAAATGCCTTAACCTGAGACACAGGGTAAAATTAACTTCGTTCCCTTTGAAAGACACTCAAGTTTAGCAGGCTAGAACACACAGCAGTTTAGAGAGTGTAGGGATTCTGTCCTGCTAAGGATAGAAAGTTGCCATAGAATCATTTGTTATGGGGCTGGAGAGATGGTTTAGAGGTTAAGAGCACTGACTTTTCTTCCAGAGGTCCTGAGTCCAATTCCCAGCACTGTATACATAATAAATAAATTATTTTAAAAAAAGAATAGTTTGTTATTCTATGATCTTCTCTTCATTCATCTTTTTTCTTTTTAAATCTTATTTTACCTATTTCTTTTTGAGAGAAATGGTTTCTCTGTGTGTCTCTGGCTATCCTCAAACTAGATCTGTAGACCAGGCAGGCCTTGAGCTTGGAGATCTGCCTGCCTCTGCCTTCTGCATCCTAGGAAGAAAGGTGTGGGCCACCACCTCCTGGCTGTCCCCCATCATCTTAAAGCAGCCGGAAGCTATGATCACCTACTGCTGTCCATGCAGGGTGGGAAATAATAAACGTGGCATGCGGGGTCTTCCTCTACTGATTCTTATTTTTATTTGTGTAGGAGACGGGAGAGTGCATGCTCTGTAGTGAGCTTCTAGAGGTCAGGGGACAGCTAGCGTTAGTCAGTTCCAGGGATTGAACTCAGGTGCCCTCAGTGACTAAGTGCTTCACTTTTTAGACAGGTTCTCGCACTGAACTTGAGGTAGCAAGTTCCCATGATCCTCCTCTCTTCTCCCACCCCAATGACTGGGTTACAGGCACATGCGGCCATACCGAGCCAGGGATCTGAGTTCAGGTCCACTCTATCTCCTACAGACTCTCTTATCCACAGGGCACCGCCCCAGCTCTCCAGCAGTTTGGAAAGTGGGATCCCCTTCCCCACCAGTTTGATGACAAGATAAAACTAAGTAGAGACTGCTTCCTCCTGGAAGTCCACTAGACAAATGCTCGCAGCTCACATTTCCCTAGGGAGTCAGAGGCCTAAGGCAATTATATCTCACAGCAAACATGCTTCCTCCCGCTCACCGTGGATGACAGTCCCCAACAGGTGACAGTTAATTGACCTTAATCCATCCTGGCATGGGACACTTACGCGGAGGCCTCATAGGCCAGGTTGACCAGTATACCCTCGGCTAGGCTGAGGTTGAGGAAGTTGCACATGCCCCGGATCTCGTCCGTGAAGGGATGGGGCAGGAAGCTCTCCACCTTCGGTACCACATCTCCAATTATCTCAAGTACCCATTGGGGAACCCTGTTGCTAGAAATGACAAGGCACAAAGCATGTTTGTTTCTCTTGCTCAGACCAAGTGTGCATGGTCTCAGGGAGAAGAAAGTTAAGAGTCTGGATTTTTCCCAGAACTGAAGAATTGCGCAAAATTCCCAAAATCCAAACCAGAGGGAAGAAACCGGAGCGGTGGTGCAGGCCATAATCACAAACTACTCAGGAGGCTGAGGCAGGGGGATTACAAGTAAGGTTAGGTTATGCTACACAGCGAGACTTTAATTTTATTTCTCCAAACATGATATTTTTGTTATTTGGGAATTTCATATAATGTACCCCATCACACTCACTTTTCATTCCCCCTGGGTCCACCACCTCCAAGGGTGAGCGCCCTTGCACCCCCACCCCCCAAAAAATGACCCAAGTGCAATTTGTGTTGTTCATATAATCATTGGAGCAGGGTCAAACTCCTAGTGAGACTTTCAAAAGGAAAATTACAAGGGCTACATTCAATCCTAGAGCTCGTATCTCCATACCAGTGCCAAAGGCAGCCAGGCTGGACCAGGATGAAAACGCTCGCGGGCTGCATGCCCTTCTCTGCAGTTTAGCCGACTGGGTGACACCTGGTGCGTCACCCTGACCCGGAAAACGTCTGGAAGACGCCCGCGACACCGGAGACCCCAACTTGAGAGCCTAACTGGCCTCGCTGTGTAAGCCACCCGCTGGGCGCTGCACCGAGCAGTGGGTAGGACAGGGTGCAGCAGAGGGAGGGAGGGCAGGGATGCAGCAGAGGGAGGGAGGACAGGGGTGCAGCAGAGGGAGGGAGGACAGGGGTGCAGCAGAGGGAGGGCAGGAGTGTAGCACCGATGGGAGGAGCAGAGTCCGGATGCAAGTTTACCAGACCCGTCCTGCGCTCACCCGATGACCTCTGCCACCGAAGCACGCAAGAAGTCCAGGTCGTAGTGCTGCAGCACCGGCAGCCAGCGCTGCTCGGGGGCCGCGTCTAGACTGACGTTGAAGAGCGGCGGGGCTCCAGGCACGCCGGTTGACAGCCAGGGCCCAGGCAACAGCAGCAGCACAGCCAACACCAGATATGCCCTTTGACCTGCAGCTTCGGTCTCCATGGCTCGGGCTCCCGAGGCCACCACCCTACTACCAGCCTTTACTGGGTCCGGGAAGTAAACGGGGAGATATTAGGGCGGTGCTAGCAGGAAGGCGGACCTGCCTCTAGGTCGCCCCACCCATCGCCAGGAACCCAAGCACTGACACCCGCCTCCAGCCCCAGAGGAATCAAGCTTGTTCTTCACTCAAAACTTGAGGCTGTTACCACCTCGGAGAGCCGAGAGTGTGAGCGAGCTGTGGTGGTCCAGGGTGGAAAAGCCCTACTGTAGTAGAAAGGCATCGTGTCCCCTCACTTTGCATTTGCTCGGTTTAAAACTCTCTGAAGGGAAGAACTTCCATTCAAAATTCCCAAGGGAAAGCTGAATTCAACAAATTGAACCAACATTTGTGTGCTGTTATTTTTGCAGACTCCCATCTATCAGCACAAACCAAATGACAACTTTTATTACTATTTTACCAGTGGCAGAGCTTGCCGGGAAGTCACCTGCCCGGAGTCAGGTTATTTGAATCCAACGCCGATCTTAGCAGATCTCCAGCCTGAAGCTCCCTTGTCTACTCCAATGTGTCCCCAATATCTGGGAGACTGGCTGAATTTGTAAGATACTTTGGTAAGACCTGAACATTCTTACTAGATAACAGAGTTGCCTATAATTAAATAGCCAAATGTGCACAAGAAACTTATGAGTTTGTTTTATTCAGGTGTTCCTATCCCTTTATCATTTAAAAATTGTAGTCTTTATTTTTATTATTTTATGTATGTGTTTTGCCTGCATGTATTTCTGTGTACCTCATGTGTACCTAGAGCCATAGGCCAGAAGAGGGCGTCATAGCCCCTGGAGCTGGAGTTTAGTAGATGGTTGTGAGCTGCCATGTGGGTACTGGGAATCAACCCAGGACCTCTGGAAGAGCAGACAGGGCTCTTAACCTCTGAGTCATCTCTCTAGCCATAATTCCCATCTTTTCTTACCTGTTCTCTAGTAGGACCCATCATTACCTCTGATTTGTCTACTTTTATGGCCTGTATGCCACTAATTTAATTCCCTTTGTTTTTCTGTAAGTCCTGTTGTTTTATTGCTCCGAAGCTAAAGCCTCACCTATAGCATAACAGCACCTAAACACCAGGAGTCATCCCTCAGCCACACAGGAGCCATCCATCCCTCAGCCACACAGGAGCCATCCATTCCTCAGCCACACAGGAGTCATCCATCCCTCAGCCACATAGGAGCTATCCCTCAGCCACATAGGAGTCATCCCTCAGCCACATAGGAGTCATCCATCCCTCAGCCACACAGGAGCCATCCCTCCCTCAGCCACACAGGAGT